>JAVQJD010048561.1:0-31089 GCA_036023655.1 Nannoperca australis
GCCATCAATGACAGGGAGGAGAACCTTTTTTTGTAGAATACTTGATGCGGCCCAGCCTCACCCAGACTCTAACTCCAGTGGCCCCCAGATAAGTTGAGTTTGAGACCCCTGCTCTAGGAAGTGGCTACACCTGGCTGAGAAACAGTCAGACACACAACAAACCATTAATCCTCACATTTCTGTGCAGATTAAACAAATGAGATATAATGTGTTAATTGGTGAGTGGACCATGTTCCCCCTGTTGTCAGACTTTGTGCTAAGCTAAGCTAAACTGGCTGTAGCTGTCAACTTTCTCATCTAACTCTTGGCAGGAAAGCACATAAGTGTATTTCCCCAAATGTTTTACTATTCCTTTAATATCACAAAATTATTTGATAATTTGGTCTTTAATTTATTATGAAATGCTTTGTGCAAAACCTAAATGTTTGAGTGGAACTATCGACACTGAAAAAATAATGCTAGTATTTGTAGTGAACATTCCTCTTGGAGCCAAATCTGTTGTATCATTTGTACTATATTTTCTTGATAAATAATTTGTAATACTAAGTGCTATAATTGGTCCTTTATGCATGATTGTAAAACTTTTAATGAGTCACAAAGGCCACACAAATGTTGGGCTTGAGAAGAATGAAAGAATGTATGAAAGTAAAACACAGACAGTGTGTGCTCAGATTCAGGTTCCTGTTGCACTGCTGTGGTTTGTGATTTGTTTGCCCTCGGCCTCTCAGCTGTCCATGTTCTCTGTACTCTGGCTCCACAGGGATTTTCTGAGCAATCAAAACCACATGTCTTTAGACAAGAGAAGCCTTTCAGTGACTTTGTATTATATTTAGAACCTTTGTCTTTTTCTTTTTTGCTTCAGAAGCATTGTCATCAAAACCTTTAATCTAATAATAACAGCGCCCTAATAGGGTTTATATTTTACAGAATTCAGCTGGGATCATGCCAGAGGATTTTTGGCACTCAGGCTCTTTTTACATGAAAAAAACCTTGCAAAGAGCTCGGGATTGCTCAAGCTTCCTGTACTTGAGAGTGAGAGTAACGATCACTCAACATGGGTCAAATCCAATGATTGAAGAGAGATAATGAGTTTATATATTGTTATTTTACATTACTTTATGATGTATCATTTTATGCATGATTGTTTCTCATGCAGCAGCCTGTAACAATACATTTTGTGAGGGTCTCTAGGTAGTGAAAGTCATTACTTTAAATTAAGAATGACTGTTCTCTTTGTTCTGGCTTGCAATGAACCTTCTTTTGCTGTGAAATCAGTCTGAGGGTAAGTTTTCTTGGACTGCATGAGCATGTGAACTACTCTGAACATCTGTTTCTCTGACTCTTGCAATGGGCTTTTTGAAATTTCGCAACATCAGAGTCAAATTCTAATTGTTAAAATGTGTTTAAACAGTAGGAGGTACTTTTGCATATGGTCACAAAGTACTAGGGTAATATTCCAGGAAAGAGCGAGAGATGAGTACAGGGTGGTGGTATTGCCAACAGATGGAATGATAAACATGTGACCCAAAACGGAAACAATCAGGCCCTATTACAGACCCTACGTCAGAGTCAGGGCGAGTCATGCAGCTTTGGATGACACACACTAAGACACACGTTCACAGTGAGACAAGCGTCGACGTCCTGCAGCCAGCGTCATGATGTCACTGAAGCATTACAACATTTAGAAGCCCTTTGAACCGTCTGTACATTTGGAGGTTTGTTTACTTGTTGTAAGGTGTGCTCCTAAGTTAATCACACCCCAGAATAACAAGAAGAGGGATAAAAATTATTTTAACAGATGGCGCCATGTCAAAATCAAGAAGGGAAAAAGCACAGAGCCCTCTCCACTAATCCTTATCATCAGAGCAAATACTAAAGATTTCCCATTTCATCATATTTCTTGAAAGTTTGCCATTCAGTGACAAAGGCCAGATTCATATTTCTTCAGAAATTCTGTAAATATTTAATTAGTGAGCTTTATATAGCTGACAGTGCCTGTTGTCACAGTAACTGGCTGAGGTTCTTGCCCTCTGGTCTGTAACCATTTTTAGACAACTTGTTTGCTTTCTGAAACATCTCAATGCACTTGTCATTAGTGGGCTGTTGCCAAAGATTTTGTTGGGCAAGCTTTGGACATCCAGCATCATTGTAATAAGCTTCTAGAACTGCGAATTAAGTTACAACACACACTGCTGGACTGCATATAGACAAGGGATCAGTGTATGTACAGCACATGGAGTAGCATGTTAAAATTTTACTGATTGAGTGGTGATCCATAAAAATAAAATAACGAGAAACTGCCACGTTATATTTACCCCAGACTCTCCATTGACTTTGTATTCAAACAGAAACATGCCTAAAAGCTGCTGTGTGGTGGGATGCACTACCAACGGGTAAAGAACCCAGAATTACGTTTTACAAGCTGCCATGCTGAAATCAAAATTTCAAACCTTTATTTTTGTAAATTGCTATTAAATAAATTAGTATAATAACTGCAATAACATTGATCATGGGTTTCAAAAGCCTTCTAAAGGAAATTAGTTTCACAATATGTTCAACTGTTTCCTTAACCAGTTAATAAAGTAGCTGGGCATGAGTGAATATCCGCTCATTGCAGATTTGTATCTCCACTAATACACACCATTTTATTCCCTGACCTGTACTTAATATCCATATCTCACTGTGTCTGTTTGTATCATAGTCTTTGATTTTCATCTTTGATCTCAGTTCTGCTGCACTTACGTCTCACCTTTCTTAAAATGTTAGTGTGAGAAACTTTAACAACAAAGAAATAATCATTTGACACATTTCACAGCATGAATCTGATCTGCATGATTCATTTATCATCAGTGTGTGTTAATACAGGAATAGAACAACACAATGCTCTATGATTTTGTTTAAGATTCATAAAAAAGTGAGAACAGAAAGAGATACTGGTGTCCAGATTTTTGTTTGGTTTTTGTTCACATTTTCTCTTCACAAACAGGTTTTTCATCACAGCTGCCTGCATCTGCTAGCTGTCAGTGTGAGCAGCAGGCCATCCATTTTGTTCATTAGTGGGCCTTCCACTCAGTTTCCCATGGTTCTTTGTTTGTGTGTCATGTATGAACTATGACCTGTGAGCTGATACTGTCGGACTGAATGATCTGAATGTCAGCTATGCATTGTATCATTGGTCTAGCAGCTTCTTCCTAAAATAATGGAAAGCAAAGTTGACAGACCAAGGTGCTTTGATTGACAATTGTAATGTGGAAAATACATCAGTGTGGCATTCATCTGGATACGAGATCATCCTTATGACATTTTGAATAACATGGTGTGTAAACTTTATGAAACAGTAAGGATGAGCAATTAACTAATAGGAGACTTTTCATTTAGGATTTGTTTAGTAGTTCTTTATTGTTTTAGAAATTGTTACCATTTCTCCTCCCAACAAAATTATTTCTGTGCTGCAAATGCATTGTCACGGATACAAATCCTGTCCTACACTAAGTAACTTACAAATGTACATATATAGTTATCTACTCTGTAAAAATTAATAAATTAGAACAATAAATATTTTTTAATTTGACACAAGCAGCAGAGGTATCAAAGGGCTTTAAACAAAAGAAACTGTATATCTGTAACTGTATTTCCTTTCAGTATCCACAAAGGGAGTGCAACAAGGTGACCCCTTTTCCACTGTTGATTTTAGCCTTCATATAAAATCTGTCCAAAAAGGCTATTTTTACCAGAAAGGGGACTTTGTAAAGTGAAGTCAATTGAGAAGTTGAAGAAATGTTCAGAGCACATGGTGCTAGGTCAGTGAGTTGAGCCAGTTAAGATTGTTTGTTGCCTAGGAATGTTGACAACCCCTGCCCCCTTGTTCTGTCCCACTCCCCCATCCCACCACCTCAAAAGTTGCCCAAAATGACGTCCAGTTCTCCAATCCTGAGTGGTGGCATACATGTTTCTCAACCCCCAACACCTTGCTATCGCTGTAGCTTTGGGGAGTGGAAAAGAGGCATGTGAAGTGGGAAACAGAGTTGGGATAGATAACCCTGCTACTAGGACCCCTGCACAGCGCCTACGTATCAGGAGGCTGCAGGAGGCAGGAGGTGGGCCTGGAGAGTTCATGGCTTGTCAGGTTGCCTCAGGGAGGTTATTTCACTGCGCCAGGACACATGAAGTGCTGATTAGTGTTTGCATCGAGTGGGGAGGCCAGAGATAAGTGGAGAGGAAGACAGGGGGAAGGAGAGGGAGGGGGACAACTGGCCCACAAGTTCCCACCAGGCCGCACACACAGTAGGATGTGCTTGGTTCCGTCCTTTGGGAAATCTTGTGCCTTTTTGTTTTTGTGGGTATGAGGACACACCTCGGCACCACTACAGGCAACATGTTGACTGTAAATCTGCGGCACACTGTCTCTCCGCTGTCTGAATGATGGCAACTGATATTCCTGGCTTTGGCCGTGTAAGCACTTATTTCTGTTTTGCCATTTAAAACATATATTTGTCCACACTCATTCATCTGGAGTGCACATAGTTTCATGGATAGTGTTTGTGCACTTCCAAACTCACTTTAGTAACCTTTACAGAGATTCCAACAATTGTCCATTTGTTGAAGACAGCTTTGGCTTATCTCCTTTTTTAGCTTATTGTTAGTTCTGTGTTTTTCCTCTTAGTGTAAGACTTTACAAAGAGTTAAACTCTCAAAGCATGGACTATCTGCAGCCACACTCAGCCACCACCATGCCTTCAAACTTGTACTTGTAAGTGACCACACCTGTGTCATCCAGGTACAGCAGGGAGATGGGGTCCAGCTTGGTGGGCACGCAACAAGCTCGTGCCGCCTTCTGAGGACTGTTGATGTTGACCAATGTCTGGACAATGGCATGCTTGGTGGGTGTGACGTGCTTCGTCAGTGGGAAGGAACATAGGCCAGTGCACTCAAAGGCATCATAACCAGTGGGTGCCAGGATCCAACTGTCCCATCCAATATCTTTGAACTCTACGTACAGAGATTGCTTCTTGCAATGGCTTCCCTTGGCATTGCGCCGAATGCGGGATGCTGTGTCATAGATCAGATTGGATCGCATTTGGATGAAGTCCTCTTCATCTAGCTCAGCTTCCTCATCTTCCTCAATCCTGTCCTTCCCCAGCTCCCCCCAGAGCCCATTCAGGCCTGTCCCCAAGTCATTCTGGAGAACCATGTTAGAGGTTTCGTGGTCAATCATCTCGTTCAGTTCACGCTTGTCCTCACGGTGATCACTACTTTGGTCATCAGAGAAAACAATCAGCAGAGGTTTGTGTTTTTCTTCAGGGCTGGTGTCAATCTCCATGTCCCCTTCAGGTGGATTCCTGTCATTGTTGTCCTCAGTCATACCTTGAACATTATCTTCATTAGCTATACTGACAATATGCACTTCCAGTCGGTGTGTAGTGCCACGGTCGGATTTTCGCCAGCGTTGAACAGCAGCAGTGAGGTCAAAAGCCTCCCAGCCGTTATCAGTGCCATATACCTGACGTGAAGCCAACTCCACCAGCTCTATCCGCTCTCCTGCCCCTCTGAATCCATCACCTCTCATGGTGTTCTCATCAGTCATGTTGTCATCTCCGTCATGGGATTCCAGTTCATAAACGGTGACCTTGCGGTCGACACCGGCATAGAGGTGGCGGTCTGTCTGTACAAGGGTGTATAGGCGAAGCTCAGCTGCTGTGATGCGTTCATGATGGGGTACTGAAACATTAAAGAGGAGTGGGTGACGCCTCACTCCTCCAACACCCACAATACTGGGAGATGAATCTGGGGAAGAAAATAAATGATCAAAGTTAAACGTCTGTATATTTAGGGCCAGAGCACTAATTTGTATTGTCTTTTTAATTAGGTTAAATTAGAGCTCTGCAACAGATCCTAACTCTTTCCTAATCCAACCTCATTGACAATTTCTTCATCATCATTCATTCTTAATTTAACAGTTATCTTAATTTTATTTCAAGTTGTTCCATTTTAGAATAATAATAGCATTGTGATAGTAACAAGAAGTAGAAGGAACAGGTTCATGACTAAGGCTTGGATTTAATCAACAACATTTTTGTTAGTGCATACAAACTTACTACTTTACACTTTAAACTCTACATATAAGAAGACCCTTGTTTTCACTTTCTCTACCTACTTTCTTTGACCTTGCAGACCAGAGTGTGAAGAGGAAAATACTAAAGTGTTAAGCAAACATGGTAGAAAGTAAAAATGGAAATGTAGTTGTCATTATTTTTAATCAATATATCTGATAAACAGGGGCATCATCATATAGAGCAGAGGATATTTACCTTCATTTTTAAAGCTGCGGATGATGTTGGCAGTGGGCATGGCGGTGCGGTCATTAGCAAAACGGTTATAGAGCTCCATCATGTACTCAGGCGGCTCTTCTCGTGTGCTTCCAGGAAGCATGGGAGGGGGACTCAAGCCAGAAAGGTTGAAAGTCCGTAGAAACTGTTCCTTCAGGCTCTTCAGCAGGCTCTGCATGTTCATGCTGTTGTCCTGCTCCAGCAGTGACGGATCCACCACCCCTCCATGTCCGTCTCCCAGCCCTGGAGCAGATCGATGCCTCTGATGGGTGTTGGAGATCGGGCTGCTCTGTCCACAGGGAGGCCCCTGCAGCAGCAGGATGGAAAACACCAAGAGCAAAGTCTTGGAGCTGCAGATGATTCCCGGTTGAGAGACCCAAATGCTCGCCATGGGAAAAACAATCTGCTGCTTTCTATTGTATGCCCCCTTCGATTGTTTATTGGATGAGCTGATGCAACAGTAAGACACAATAATTATGATTTCTGAAAGCCTTAATCCAAAAGTGAATTTAAATTGTGGTCAATTCGTCTGCAGACTTGGAAAGTTTTGGTTCCTCGGCAGTAGACAGTAGTGCTGTTGACCCTTGTCCTGATTAGTGTGAGCGTCTCTGCAGGAGTATGTATTCCTGCTGCTCTCTTCCAGATCTCACAGCATTTATTCTCATGCACACCTTTTGATGTCCTTTGCGACAGGGTTGCAGTTCCGGTGACAGGGTGGCCGATGCTTGGCTTTGTCCGTCCAAGTCATCTCTGTTGTGTCCTTTCCTCTGTCAGTCTCTCTCTGTGCTCTGCTCTCGTCTTCCCAGCTCTTTCTTTCTGTCCCTTATCTATGATATGGTGGGCTCTGCATTGCTCAGTGCTTATGGTCTCTTTGCTGGTGTGTGTGTGCGTGCGTGCATGCCTTCAACTTTGTGTGATGAACATGAGCGCGCGTTATCTCACAACTTCCTTAATGAGGATTTTGTAAACACTGTCCTGTAGCCTCTTCCTTGTGGAAGTGCTATTTTGTTTGGGTGGGTGCTCCGGGGTTGATATTCTTCATTTGTTTATTTGCTTTGTAAATGGTGGAGTTCTGCGAGCTGCTGTCCACGCTCCATTGACCAGTTCTTTTTGACAAAATACAAAAAACAACACTTGTCCAAATGAAATTGAAATGCAATGAGGTGTGAGGCCTTAATGCTCGAGGATGAAAGATACTGAGCTGACAGTGAGTCTGGAGACAACATAGTAGTGCGCAATAATCATTTATGTTAATTCAACACAGTAACATTCACCCACCCCCACCCTTTTGTGCTTGCTTAAATGTTCTCTGATAAATGTACGCTGTGTCTGAAATTGGTTTAAAATAGGTTAAATTATTTTGCTGATGAGGCACATTGTCAAAGTTTCATGAGAGGTACACAGAGCTTTAGAAAGACATTTCCAATAACACTTCATTTTACAGGTCCACAACTTTAATGGTAAGTATGTGATAATTAACAAGTAACATATTTGAAATTTCCAGAATTAGAAAAAAAGAGTTTGTAATCATGCCTATCAATTAAATTTGTATTATTTTTCTGTAAATGTATTTAAAGAAAGGACCCGCTATTTTTAACCTGGTTATTGGGAAATCGCTAAATATATTTAGTAAATAATGTTGGGGAAATTGTTGATAAATTTGGGGATAAATGTTGGGGTGATTTGGGCTAATTTCATAAGAGATTTCAAATATGTTACTTGTTAATTATCACCTACTTACAATAAACTTTGCATACCTGTAAATGTGACGGGTGACTCGTGGAGGAAGACTTCCTCCATCCAATGAGTCATTACTGAATGTATGTATATACTGCACGTGGTGAAGCAGACTGGCACTGGTCTGATGTTTTTTGACAAGATTAATAATGACTCAGACCAGCTCCTGAACAGATCTGAATAACTGTCCTGTTCGTCACCTGAACCCTCATCCCACTACACAACTGTCCTTCATTCCTGAGCTTCTTTGTGTGACCTGCAGATACACTCCTGATTGTGGTGCGTCACAGAGATGGGAAGGAATGAGCTTTTCCTTCCTCTGCCACTCATCTGCCGGGCTGACAGTTGACAGACATGCTGTTATCTGTCACTCTGTTAAACTGCTGCTGCAACAGGCTATCACATCTTCCTGATGGCTGTTAGAAGGCTTGATAATGGCATTTTGCACACACACACACACACACACACACACACACACATTCACACATTCACACAGTCATTCCCATCCAAATGGTTTGTATTATGGACCTCAGTGTGTAACAAATGTGAATTTATGAAGGCCAGAGCTGCTATTTTTGTACTGATCCTTCCAACAGACAATATATTGTGCTAATATTTTCATGTGTTTCCTCTTACAGTGTTTTGTTTTTTAGGGTGGGAAATGTATTAAAAACTTCCAGATAATACCACTATCACCACAAAATATGTTATAGACTCAATTCAGGTTAAGACGTTTTTGGAAACCAACTAGTCTTACCTAACTGAGTATATTTAAAGCAGTTTCAAAGTTTCAACACTGATTAACACAATTGTGTTAGAAAACAATTGCCTGTAGTCTGTATTACAAATGGCCTACAACATTCACTCTCCGTGGTCACCAACTCCTGAAAGAAATAGATTAGTTTAGTTTAGGTTTTTGTCAGTCTGCTGTTTGGTGGGCAGGTAGTGAATTCACAGCTGCCTGCTGTGCCTGGAAACAAGGCTGATGAGAGCTAATCAAAATGAAATAAAACAATGGCCTGAAAGACTCCAATGCTCCGCAGCTCTGAGCCGAGGGGAGCTGCAGTGATAGTTCTGTGTAGGTTTGTCTCTACAAACATCTCCTCACATTACACATAGTGATTTGAGCCTTTGGTGGTATAAACATATTGATTGGTGCACAGCATTCTCAACAGTGATCTGATTTCTCGCCTTGCTAGTAGCATGTCTTTCTCGATGGCAAAGTTGTTCAGTCAGTTCGTTTGGCCAGACTAAAATAATATACTATTAGTTAGATAGCCACAAAAGTTTGACGTTCAGGGTCAATGTCAAATACTTTGGTTTGAGACCAAATACTGCAAAACTGTTCCCATCAGCCCTAGCTGGACTTTGTGTTAAGTGCTACTTAGCAAATGTTGGCATGCTAACACGCTAAACTAAGATTAGCATGTTAGCATGGTCAGTGTGTGAGCATGTTAGCATACAGATGTAAACATGCTCACGGACCTGCATGGCTGTTGAATAAAGGCCTGGCTTATCAGTTCAACCCTGCCAGCAGCTTCTACCATCATGCACAATGCCCTCTGCTTTCAGGCCTGTATATTGTTATTCACGTCACCTCATTGTTTTCCTTTTTCTTCCATCTCTGCTTTGTGCTTCTTATGTAATCAGTTGATTTGTATCTGAGAGGCAGTCATGACTGCTTTTCAGCAACTAAGTACAAATACTAAAGTTATACTGATGTTGGTACAGTAAATATGTGGTGTAATGCATTATTTTATACTTTAACAAAAACGCTTTCATTTGTGCTGTTTTATTAATTTACCACTTGAATGAAATATCCAATAATTAAGTATTTACTGCAAAACATGACACATAGTATTTTGTACTGTCCACCATTAACATTATTCAGTCCAGTTCACCTCTGATCGAAGGGTTGAGGTTAAGGCCGACCCGGCCGACCTTGTGTTTCCGTGGAAACTCATTTTTTGCAGTTTCAAGTTGCAAAATGGCCATACAATGTCATATAGACTTTATCTTCCAAGTGTGGTGCTTCTCTTCCTGCATGTCCTGTATAACAGCTACACTAGATCAAGCCAGTTCATATACAGTGCCATGACTCCTGCAATAGGAGGAACAAACTTGTGTTGTGTTTAAAGGTTTTAATGTAAATAGTGATATTAAACCCTATTTAGATTTTGCCTTAACATACTTTCCTCACAAGCACAAACAAATGAGACAATCATTTATCTTGAGAACCAAACAGGGCTCAAATGAAAACAATCCAGTGTCCCACTGGAAGAGTATTTCCCATAACCAGTTCATGTGACATTTTTTCTGTTGAGGTTAACAGTTATAAAACCATATTCTAGTGAGTCTGAAATGGCCATTGTTAGGTGGGAGCTTGTGGTTTTTTGGTTAGGAATTGCTGAATGTCTCTTTGCAGCTCCATGTTGTGTCTATGGGCCTCGTCTCGGCTGCGCTCTGCATTTCTCAGGCAGATCTCCAGAGCGGACACACGGCTGCGATCTGCCTCCAGAGCAGACTGAAGCTCTGCCACCGTGGCTTTCAGCTCCTTGTTCTCCTGCTGCAGACTGTAAGAGACAGTGAGAGATATCCAGTAAAGTGTCCAAAAAGCAACTCTCAAAAAGCAATTCTCTAAACAATGTTCTGTAGTGTTCCAGTCCACTTTGTTCCAGACTTTGTAAACACTGAGACCTAAAATTGAATTATTTTTTAAACACAAACAATTTGCCAGTGGAGTGAGATTACTACACCTGTTTTCAATGAAACTTGTTTCAAAGGTCATTTCTACAATATTCCCACAACAAGAAATACTGCACTTGGGACTAACGTACTAGCATTTTTAAAGAAACAATTAAGCTCAAAATGAAACAAAATTTTGCAGTGTAAGATCAAATAATTGTCCTTTTTCTCTACAGTGTGTACTTTGTGTAATGGCTGGTGAGGGTCTGTCTGGTGTGTAGTGAGTTAGTTGTGTCTACATCACCTGTCTACAAGCTGCTGGCTGTCTTTCTCCGGCTCAGACCTGCTGTTGACCTGCTGAACTGAACCACTCACTGTCGGGTTCCCTGAACTCTTTGGATGAGACTGCAGTTGGTCAGAGTGGGAGTCGGCGACAGGTTTTTGAGAGCCAGCAGTAGAAGAACCTGTGTTGTCACTTCCTCTTCGGGCTGTTAACCTACCCTCTCCCTCCTTGTTACTCAAATGAGACCCCCCGAACAAAGAACCGGAACTGCGGAGGTCAAGGATCTTAAAAATGTCCTCTGACAACGTCCCGCTCTTCTCCTCCACGGTCTCCTGAATGTGACCCCACCGGCTGAGGGCATCGGCCTTGGCTGCCATCCCAGTGAGGGGGCAGTTGAAGGTGGGCAGGGTCTGAGTGCGTTTGCGGGGACTTCCAAGCCAGTCGTCTGTTGAATGTGAGAGATGCTCCTGAAGTGTGTTTTGGGGACTGCAGTGTCCTCTGTCTGGACCTGGACTGTCATTGTCCTCTTCTTCCTCTGGAGACTCAGACAGAGATGCATCACCCATCTGAGACAAATCCATAACTGAACATTAGATATATACAGTATATGTGATATATAATAAATCACCATACAATGTATACTACAGGGAATTATTGACAAAATCATGAATAATCTTCCTACTAAAACTAATTGTTTTGGATATTCTTGTGTTATTTTTTTCCACTGGCAATTGCCTTGTCCTGTTTTCAGGATACTTGGTGTTACCTGTGCAACACCAGACCATGCCCTAAAAACAGGAGATTAAACACGACAGAAGCTTAATGTGTGGTCAGCTGCTCGTACCTCTGCAGACTCCCAGCCCACAAAGCTTCGGGGAGTGTTCTTTTGGCTTTCAGCCTTGTTTGCAGGAGGGGAGGGATGCAAGTCTTTGGAGAGAGGAAACAGAGTCTCATGCTGTCTGATCATAACTGTCATCAGTTTCTGGATCTGAGGAGTCGCTGTGAAGGAAAACAAATGGGAAAAGATTATGATCAAAATGTCTTATCTTTAGGTTCTAATTTAAATTATTGCCTCTCTTTCTTCAATCTTTTGAAAATTAAATTGAAATTCATTTATTTTGTACAGTTCAGTTAACGCATTTGACAGTGGTAGTGTAATTAAAGAGTAGCTGTAGCATTAGGTAGGAGGCCAAGTTTGTCCAATTGATGCACATGGTATTTATTCTGAAAGGCTGTTTTATTTAATTAAATATAGTGTCTAAAAAATGAGAAGGATGTAGTGATGTCGCAGTATATCCACATGCCATTGCTTAATAAACTTAGGAGTCAAACATAATTTGCATTTGGGGCTTTTCTAGATGGTGAAGTACAGTTTTCACAACCAAGACAGAGAAAGACAACATATGATTTCAAGGTCATAAAATAACACAGAACACATGAGTGACCCATTCTTACCCTTCATCACGGTGATGGGGTCTTCTATCTGAGGTTTGAGCAGGTTGATCCCCATCACTGTAGCCAAGTTCTCCACATTCATCTTATTCACATTGGAGTGCAGCTGCACCTCAAACAAAAACCTGCAGAACAAAAAGACATGATCAGCAAAGTTAACTGATCCAGGGGTGGAAACTGATCTCAGAGCAGCATGTGGCTGATATGTTTAACCAGAAGGACCTGAAATCTGGTAGATCAGTACACTAAAGTGTCTTGCTCAAGGATGTGTTAAAGAACAAATATATCTCAAATTATAGGATAGCCTCTATAACCACAAAGGCATCATGTTTCTTTTCTGGAATATCCCATAATGCTTTGTGCTCCAGTTTCTACTCACCGGCAGACATAACTGAGAAGGTTGTAGTTGATTCTGGGGAGGAGAGCAATTTGTTTCTCCAACTTTACCCAACCCTGAGGGGACATATGAGCTAGAGATTAAAGGACACACACACTCACCTCTCCTTTACACACACATGTATGTATATTTTCAGATGTGAAGACATATTGTAGCCTCTTTTTTTTTTTTAAATAAGCATACCTCCATACTGCTGGAGTCCAGCATCATGGTGCAGTCCAGGAAGTCGTGGTACTGAGTCCAGGGAACCACAGGCTCCGGCAGTTCTCGCAGGTACAGCTTGAGCAGTGACGCCACTGTGTGGACATCTGTGTCACTGCGGGTAATGACACAAATCCAATGAGCATCCACTTTCAGTTTAACAGACATTTAAACCTTAAACACAGAACGCAATGTTAGACCAGTGAAGCCAGTATTGGTTGCATGAGTTTTGTATGTATTTTATTTTAAAATTGGATCCTGTCCACTACATCAAAGATATGCAGTTTGCTTGATTACATGCTGTATAAGGAAGCCTATATGGAAACCTGGCTTAAATGTTAATATGTTCACTATGATTCTACACACACATGCACAAATAAGTGACTGTTAAAGTTTTAACATCTTGCATTTTGTATTACTGTGTCCATAAGCGTAGAGCTTTATCCAAGTTTTTCACATCTTGACAAGATCTGTGTAAATATTTTACTGGACAGGCATTTACATGCTGGGATGTAAAATAAATAAGGCCTTTGTTGTTCCTGGACATTTCTGGCCTATCTTTGTATATTTAACTGGTGCATTAGGCTTGGGGTCAGTTTTGTTGTTTTGACTGCAATTTTAATGGGAAAACACTAAACCTAATATGAATTATATTGAAATAAAGCATTTTCAGTAGCCTTTGCTGGCTGCTCCACTGGATGATAGACAAACCAGTTAGGTTAAATGAATGTTTTAATCAACAGTGCTCTGTCCGATGAGCTTGATGTTGAGTAATACAGGCTTCCTCCTGTGTGCCTGCAGAACAGGATGTGGTATTGCCTTCAGTTCTGAGCTGACACAGATCTATCAGCCACTCTGCATCTCTCTCATCTCTCCTTGCTTTCTCAGACAGAAAAGAGCTGATGCTGTTGATTAACTGGGGTTAGGACATTTATCTCCTTATATAGCAGTTACCTTCTTAAGCTCATACATTTACCAACCAGCTTTAAAGAGGGCTTAAAATGATTTCAATTTGGTCCATTTAAGTTGTTTTGAGATGTGGGATGAATAAGCCACGTTAGAACCACTTTACTGTATACTTTTATACTAATGTTTTTGTATATTTCAATTATTTGAATAACCCTGTTTCAAAATGTTGAAAATTAAATTGAAATTCATTTATTTTGTACAGTTCAGTTAATGCATTTGACAGTGGTAGTGTATTTAAAGAGTAGCTGTAGCATTAGGTAGGAGGCCAAGTTTGTCCAATTGATGCACATGGTTTTTGCAAATTCATCAGAACCACATATACCTAGGGTATCTATATGAAATATGCCTTCCTAACTTGTGTGGTATTTATTCTAAAAGGCTGTTTTATTTAATTAAATATAGTGTCTAAAAAAAGAGAAGGATGTAGTGATGTCGCAGTATTGCCACATGCCATTGCTTAATAAACTTAGGAGTCAAACATCATTTGCATTTGGGGCTTTTCTAGATGGTGAAGTACAGTTTTCACAGCCAAGACAGAGAAAGACAACATATCATTTCAAGGTCATAAAATAACACAGAACACATGAGTGACCCATTCTTACCCTTCATCACAGTGATGGGGTCTTCTATCTGAGGTTTGAGCGGGTTTCATGTTTCAAAATGTTGTTTTGGAATCAGTTCAGCTTAACAACCAGTATAATATGGAGGTGGACAATACTGAAATCATGACTCATTCTTCTTAAATAGTCATGAGAGCATTACCTGGGGAAGGAGGGCCTCTCTCCTGCATCAAAGGCATCTCTGAACTGTTTGACAGCATTGTCCTGACCAGGGAGGCGGAAGATGCCCTCCTCATTGAGGCCATGTTCTTTGATGAACTCCACACACTTCTGCACCAGGATTGGCACCATGTGGTGCCCAAACCGTTGCTCATATGTCACTGTGTCCATGAGACTCTTTCCAAACACTGCAGAGAGGCAGAGATGTAAGACATGACATCTTGGACCATTATTGTGTGGTGGTGCTGTATTTAAACACATGATTTGCTGGAGTAAAGGTATTTTTATCAATTTGCTTTAAAGGAATAGTTCAACGTTGTGAGAAATACGCTTATTTGCTTGCGGAGGTACAAAAGAGGATTGATACCACTCTCTCATGCATGGTAAATATAAAGTCAGCAGCTGGTTAGCTTACAGTAGCTTAGCATAAAGACTGGAAACAGGAGGCAACAGCTAACCTAGCTTTGCCCAAAAGTAACTAAATCTGCATATCAGCAGCTCTAATGCTCACTAATCAACGTATTATATCTTGTTTGTTTAATCCATACAAAAATCTAATTTTAAAAACAGCATATTGTGATTTCACAGGGGGTTATGTGCCAGACTATTTCTTTTTTTAAATTCTGAGCTAAGCTAACCAGATACTGGTTCTTTTTTCTTTTACTTTTGGACATGACCAGGCTAGCTGTTTCTCTCTGTTTCCAGTCTAAGCTAAGCTAACCAGCTGCTGGCTCCAGCTACATATTTAGCATTCAAACATGAGAGTGGTATCATTCTTCATGTCTAACTCTCAGTAAGAAAGTGAATGAGTGTATTTCCCAAAATGTCCAACTATTCCTTAAATTTCTATAAAAGTCAAACTGGATATTTGCAGTGTTATTAATATCTAACGCTTCCATCACAATATAAGGTTTTACTGAACCTCCACTTGTTGGTACTCCAATGACCCTGCGTAGAGTGCGTACCCACTCCTCCATGTCACTCTGGGAGTTTGCCATGAACACATAGGGACATCGCTCTCTGTCTCCACTTGTACCTGCAAAATGATGGGCATTGTTTAAAAAATGCATCTTAGTACAGCAAACCCTTTGAAAGGACAGATACGCCTGTCAGAAAATGTCAAATCTACATAAAGGTTTCCAGAGAAAAGCACTATTGCTTTCAGTTCTTGGTATTGTCTGACTTGCTACTATGCAGGAAAGTGCTGTCTCCTACAGACAGATACCATAAACAAACAAACATAGACTGGCAAATTTAAAAAGACTTGCATACAGGACTTGTTAAAGGAAGTTTTTTTTCTGTAACTTATAAAGAAAGAAAAAATATGACAAAGATGATACACAGCCCTGAAGGTAGCCCCCCCCAAGACAGTACTGATGTATCACTGCTACACACACAACGGTCTTTAGGTGCTGGAATAAATATGGCACGCACCGCCTGGAGCCAGTTTTCTCCCTTTAAAGGGTCGATTACATGCTTACGTGGTATGATCTCGAAGAGATATTTCCCAGGCTCATCTGAGTTCAGAGGGAGTTCATTAACTTTACTGAACCGCAGCTGGATGACTCCCTGGAGACCAAAAAGCAGGAGCACAAGCACACAGAAAAAAGCATGTTAGTGTAATGTCCAAACCACTAATGTCATGTCAAAAATCAACCACTAAGGTTTACACAAATCTTTACATTGATTTATAGAACACCAAATGCAACCATCAATGTGAACTGTCCCCTTTCCGAGTTACAAGAGAGTCAATGTAGTCTATGTCTCATTAATGTTGTAAATGCCTCAGCAGGTATTTTCAGTGCAGCTGTAGCACACTTTCTTTTATGTGGCAAAATGGGAACTTTTGCAGATATACAATATAATGCAAAATGCAAGAAAATGCTCACTGCTGATATATTATAATTTGGTTTGGAGTCTACTAATGTTCTATTGGTTCACTGTTTACATTACAGCATGTACAGTACAGTGTTTTGCACCATGCCTTCCACCAGCTTTCTTCTCCCATTCTTTAGAATTCTGTGGCTTTTGAAGCCTAACCATCGCCCAGAGGGTTTTCAGTGTCCCTGAATGTGATTTTGGTCTTCTTTTTCACATTTTCATGAATGCTCTTCTCCCTTCCTGTGTCACTACCATTCATTTCTATGCAGGAAGTAAATAGCAAATAAGGGAGAATAACAAGCATGTATAAGAGGAGAGGTGAAGAGAAAAGCAAACTTGGCAGCATGAAGTGACCGTATCACATTTCATGACAACAAAAAAAGAATGACCAAAGAATCAAGGCCAGAGTTTATTTAGCTTGTTTGTGTGGTTTTTATATTTTACACTTTAGTATGGTATACAAATTTGGCCACGTTCCCTGCACAGATGGTTATAGCACACTAAGGGGTTTTGATTCTCCACATGTTGCCACCGCTGAAATTCCAGGTAGTAATGGCACCTCGGTAGAGTAATAGTACTCTGAAATAATAGTTTGCACACACTATGCACAACATGTAAGGTGAGGTTTAGCATATTGTATTTGTCCAACACAGACAGAGCTATAGCATGGTAATGACAGAGACTATAGGGTCTTGGCTGGATGGTTGTTCAGTGTCAAAGACATTAGCATGAACCAGTGGATTAGAGTGCAGCTAAATGATTTTCAGTGGCAGGAGGCATCTCTTGTGAGGCTTCAAGCACTATTTGTTTTGTTTACCGGAAGTGTGCAAAGTTAGCCACACAGCTAGAGTGTTTGTGGTGTTGATTGGAAATGATAAAGGACACATTAACCCATGAATTAATCTGTAAACATATAAAACAGTTATTGCAAAACATCCCATATTTAGATTACAAAATGTTGTGGTTAGATGATGCTTGGTTTGCTTTTATTACTAAACACCCCTGAATGTTAAAGAAGTAGAACATCAACATGTAATAGAGACGTAAAAATTATTTTCATGACAGTCATGTCCTCACATATCAGTTGCATCTGTCAAATTTTATTGTAGTATTTTATTGTAGCCTTTTAATATTTGTATGAATTGTTTTAGAAATAATTTACATGCGTTTTATGCCAACAGATGATAAAAACTAGAGAAAAAGATAAATCCTAATTATATTACTAGCATTAGTAAGGGCTAAAATAAATTGTCAGTGTCTGACCTGGACAGTGGTCTCCTTGTCATCTTTGTGGTAGGTCAGAGTGCTTCCTCTCAGCACAAAGTAACGCTGCTGCCAGTTCTTGACTAAAGACCTCTGCTGTTTCTTGAGCCAGCCAGCCTTCAGCGGCCTCTCCATGGACCTGGGGGAGCGGGGCAAGCCCGGGCCAGGGCCTGCCTCTCCAGGTATAACACTCTTGGATCGTGCTGCCAAACACCACAAGAAAGCAGTGTCATCAGCAACGTGCCATATCACAGCCGGAGCTGTGGAACATCACGACAACAACAGCGCTATCCTCAACTGCAGCAGAGCACTTCCCCTTTTTTGATATGAATGTGCATCAGCCTATCAAGGTTGAGGGGCCTGCTCACTGAAGCCTATTTTTGTTCCCCACCTGTACAGTTTCAGGTTGAAAGGAAACTGCTGGTCTGGGTTGACCAATTTCCTGTGGAAGGTTCATGAAAGCAGCTGTTGTACATTGTAGATATATAAAACTTGGTCTGCAAGAGATAATTATACAATACGCTAGAAAGGTTAGGAGATTAAGTTCTTTTGTGGACTTAACTTGAACTGAAACTGACACAGAAATGTCACCCTATTTTGAGGCTTTTAAGGATGTCACTCATGACTGATACTGAGTCCTTGAGCCTGCAAGAGGCCATGATGTGATGGTTTAATGGAGTGATGAAAGAGCAGAGGCAGAGGTCTACGTGGCCCAGAGGAGACAGAGTCCGATGGAGTAACACACAGGGTGGTAGGACAGCACTGATAGCTGGCCTGAGATTGAGCCCACTTGCTCAGTTGTTCTTAAATTCACCGTGTCTTGTTAAGCAAGATGATAGGGGAGAAGAGAAGAAGAAGGGCTCTACTGAGGTAAACAGGAAGCTGCCACATCATTGCTGGAGGGCCAGCAACACTTTGAAGGTCTCCACCTAGAAGGCTGAGAGTCTTTGGTCTAATTTTAATAGCATCACCCTCCCTTGATTAGTGGAAAGTTTAAGTGCTGTTGAGAATCCGGAGCCCACACACAGAGGCAAATTCACACCACACCCTCAGCTGACAAACACAGCTCTTTTAAACTGGCCTCAATTCGTGGCGAGCCTACAGTCCCACAGCACCTCAAGGATGTGTTCAGTGCACACCATCAAAAGGAATTGATGATGTGCACTGTCACGTCAAGACTGATACAATGGAGAATGGTATTCAGAGCTTCCAACATAACAGTCAATTTGTATTAGATCAAGATTGATGATGATGATCTGGCAGCATTCAGGCACAGGAACGGTTCGACATGTTGAAAAATACTTACTTGTTTTCTGGCTTACAGAAGCGTAGATCAAAATATGTTTGTTTCCTTTGGACAAAGCCAGGCTAGCTGTTTCCCCCTAGCAGTGCCTATAAAGCTCACTAACAAACACTTCTTGTTTAATCCGTTAAAAAACCAGAAGTTGAGGTTTTACTTTTTGTGCTGGAATATATTTAGTTTTTTACGTTGGACAGAGCCAGAATAGCTATTTCCCTGTTTCCAAACAACATGCTATGCTAAGCTAACTGGCCGCTGGCTGTAGCTTTGTATTTGATGGACAGACATGAGACCTCTAAAGATAAACTTATCATTTATACACTTTTCATTTAAGAGTTGCCAGTAGGTGGATTTTTTTGCTAAGCTTTATGCTAAGCTAAGCTAACCAGCTGCTGGATGTAGCTTCATATTTAGCATACAGACATGAGAGTCGTATCGATCTTCTCATCTAACCCTCGACAATAAAGCAAATAAGCATATTTCCCAAAATGTCAAACTATTTCTTTAATCCTGCATGAAACAGCAGATGAATGGAGTTTACTGCATTAGGAAGAGTCAGAGTCAGTTTGTTTGTTATCCGTGAATCAATCTTTTCTCCTTCACACTGACAGGTTTGTGATTGTCCTTTGAAAGCTTTATGAAAGGGCTGATGTGGTATGACTCTGCACACCCATGCATTTCACATATGCAACCACACGCATGTGTGTGGGCACAGTTACATACAGACAGCTACCAGTTCCGAGCTCTGCAGAAACTGAGCTCTTGCATCAGTTTCCTGCTGAAAGCCTGCATCACACCAATCCCAGGGTATAAAATCTGTCATCTGTCATGGCCCAAGACATCTCAGGATAAAGAAATCATGAAGGAATCCAGTGGTTGATATGCAGTCAACATGAAGCAGATAAAATAGATGTGCTGCAGCCAGCAACTTCCTTACACAGTGCTGAACAACCCCACTGACTGTAAAAATGATTAGAGCTTCAGCAAAAATGATGTAATTTGTGAACAATAGCAGGACTGCATTCACTGTTTGTGTGCAAACCTTTTTTTTCTTAATGTTGTAACTGTCATGGCATCCTGAGAGGAAACAAGGCATGTTGTACTGATTCCACCTCAAGCAAACTTTGGTAATTACGGTATTAGTACGTCTAGACCGCTGTACAGTAATTTTAAAATACACACACACACACAGACACGCACAAATACATATGTTGGTCAATGTCTTATTGCACTGACGAGTTACTTTTCAGTGACTTAAGACATGCACTTTAAAGTTTTAAAAGTCAAACGATGTTTTAATATAGAACAAATCCATTCTAGGTTAGATAACAGTGATTTGTGTAAAGTAAAAAAAAAAGATCTAGAAGAGCTCTGGTGGTTATTTTCATCACATAACAAGCAGCCACCAACATGCTCAGAAACCCACCCCCTGAAAACATGGTGCAGAATCAGTCACTATTATCTGTTTTTTTTTAATTCAATGATTAAATATAGATTTTCACTTATTCCAATACTAATATGATGGTACCTAAATTATACTGTATATACCAGAAATTTATAATTATTTTTATTCTGAATGTATTCTCTATATATTCTTGAGGATATGGCGAAACACTTTTTAAAGTACCTTTTTTTTTTTACACATCATCCCTGATCATATCATTAGATTATTTTACTGTTAGCCAGTTTGTATGTCTTAAGAGGACAAACAAAAAGTGCCAAAAATGAGCAGTAAGCACTGCATCTACACTGCTGACAGTGAAGGCAGCACAGCCACTGGCTTACCTATCCGTGCTGTCTCAGCCTTGAAGGTGCTGAAGTCCCAGTTGCGAGGTAGTTTCAGAGACATTGTCCTTAACTCATAGCAAAGGGGTCAGTGTTTCATTTCACACGTACAGCCCACCGGAGCTCACACACACACACACACACACACACACACACATGGATACACACTAAAAACACACACAAACTGGAGATATCGCAGATCACTTCCTACTTCCTGTGTGTTAATCTTTCTTCTTCTTTTTAGCCCTTCAAAACACGTCCCCTCTTGTTGCCCTTTACTTCCATGTTCATACTTGTTAGTGCTATATAAATGGCTTCCAGGCTGATTCACTTAAAGGATGCTAGGCTCCAGGTCTTATGTAGGGGGAGTTTTCAAATGACTAATGCTCACTGATCTCATGAAGAAAAAAACCCAGAGGTGTCTTCATAAAGGAAATGGTTTTAACCTCTTGGTTTGACTCCTTGAGTGAGCGTGTCGCCTCACAGTTCAGGCAGCAGCAGAGTCGGTCTTCTTTCTTCATCTACTTATCCTTGAATACAGCAATTGCAATGTTGTCCCATCCTTAACGAAACAAACCACCAATATTACATTGGTTGGTGTGTAAATCAGTTGAATATCATTTCAAAATGGGGAAGAAGACTAAGCGGAAAGAAACCCAGTCACACACAGCATACCACATTTCTGTTTTTTATATAGCTTTTATTTTCTTTGAACCAAGGCGAAGCACATTTTCAGCATCAAAGAGTACAACTTTTCTTTAGACAAATGTACAACTGAACACAAACAATTGCACAGTTTAGGAATAATCATACAGCTTTGTAAGAGAATCTATAACCACAAAATAAAACGTCCACAGAGAAGAGTCTACAGTGTGTGGGGACCGTCTCAACTCCCATACATTCCTTTTAGAGGGTCCTGGCTGGGCAGGATTCACAACAGCAAAGTGGCACTGCGTTGAATAAAAATGGCACAGAGGTGTTTCCTGGGTGCCATGAAACAAACTGAAAATCAGGATTCTTTTTAATAGTGGTGTGGTTTATCTTTTTTATTCTGCCTCCCTGTGAGCAAATCTTTACTTTGGGGGAACTGGAATGTATCAAACAGCAGCAACAAAGGGTCAAACCTTTCTGCTCAGATGCAGCAGTGTTACACTTGGATCAGTCGACCACAGGAGTTCCAGCTCTCTCTAGTGGCCATCCACAACACCGGAAATGGCAGTACAGAGCTGCAGGGCCAAAAACGTTGAACATTGAACCCAAGAAATATAAGATATCTACGAATGCTGACACACCAGTCCTCACATTCTGGAAACTTCCTGTCTACTCAAAGGGTTGATGCAACACAGTGCTACGAGTGTCTGTGTTGCTTCAACTTGCAACGCGACACAGAAGTTGACACACAAAAGCTACCGGGGAAGAGCCTAGAAAATATCCAACTGCACAAAAGTCACAGCAAGAAAAGACAGAGTAAATACTTTTCTGCTATCTCAATACTCTCTCCTATATGGCAATAATACCTTAAATATTCCTCTAACCAAAAATACTAAAGAACACTGAACATGTTTCTAAACATCTCCTTAAATGTACAATATAGTAACTTTGAAAAGCTTTGATTTGCTTACAGTAAATAAAATAAATAATTTAAGAAAGATACAGTAAATTTAAGACTGGTTGGAGATCACACAAGTCAAACCAAAGACATGAATGAAACTGAAATAAAACGAATGAATCACATTCAAATATGGGCAAAGCATGTAAGTCAAGCAAAGTCATGCTTGGTTTATATTGGTTCCTTCCATCTGAAAAAGTATTTTAGTCAACTCTTATAAATACATTACCATAATGAAGCAAAAGGTAGTTTTGGGTTACAAAAAATGTTGCTTGAAAATGAAAATTTTGAGGACAGAATCCAAAAAGTGGAAATGTAAGGTGGCAAAATATTTCCAAAATTACCGATCTACACTTTAAGCTATTTTATGATTACCATATAGACACCTAGATGCTGATATTCACATCCCTGCTACACTGACTACTGTTTGAATGTTCATATTGCCGAGTTCAGAAATAGCCTGGGTTACATTAACACCTATAGTACTTCACTCAGAGTTCATTTGGCTTTCACTGACAAAGATAAATCATTTATTGTCTCCAAATGGACAGAAACAAACAAGCATGATGGACAGCCTGAGGTGATTGGTAAGCTGAGTACAGCCTATTCTGTCTAACCAGTTGGACCCACATACACCCAATATACCCTTACGTTTGCTGCAATGCCTAAGCACCTCGATAGCACCACTTCTCCAAACAGCAATTTTTGCTGCCACTGTCCACTGGTTGAATACTGTAAGTTATAAATAACTAAGTTTAAATGGAGTCTATGCCTCAGACTTAAAGTAAAAAAGTTCCATAAAAAATGATATAAACTTTTTTAGCCCCAATAACAATTAAGAAATCAGATTGTGCTGGCAGTTTTAAAGAGGTACTCCAACATTTCAGTATTTCACTTCCATAAAGTGGCGAGACTTTCAAAAGATAGATTAAAAGAATTGTCAAAATCGATGCATCAAAGGCCGAGATATCCTGACTTCTATTGCTGCTTCATTTCCCATAATGCAACACGACCACGTTAGGTTTTTTGTAAGGCAGGTTTAGAGAATCCGAGATAAGATTATTTTCTATTCTCTCAGACTTGAAGCTCACGTGACCGCCACAGATGGCATCTTAACTACAGGCAGAATTCATTTACAATGCTGAAATTAACAGAAATAAACAACACTGTACAATCTTCAGCTTTTATATTTTACCTCCAAATGAAACAGTAGAAAACTCCAACCTCCCCATCAGATGCATGGGATCCCCCTGCAGTCACACACTCAGGTCCAGGTGACCAGTAAGGGTTTTTCTGGGTTTCCACTTTGAAGCGGTGAACATGGAGAAGTTACAACAGATACTGGCAGAGTGACAAAACATTATTGTGCCTTACTTGTGCTGTTCCATCCCAACAAAGTCACAACTAAAAGCTGTAACACAACAATCTCACCACCTTACTGAGCATGTGCAAAAACCTACAACACCTCCTGGTTCAAGATAAAAATTATTAACAAAGAACGGGTCGATTAAACCAAAAATAAAACATGACTGTGTGCAATCTCTGAGAAGCTTTCCTGCTTAAACCATGAAATAACAGGTAAGGGGCGTTTGTTACCGATTGTTACTGCTGAAAGGGGTGCTGGTGTCTGACACAATGGCCTTCAGAGGCATCCTTTGATTCATAAAACACTGTTCTGTATGAGCACTGCTTACTGCTCCTTACAGCAGACAACCCACAGACTGGATTCTGTATTTGGAAGCTGCACTGATCCCGTCAAACACTTCAGGCTAACTGAGCCACCCATCATTCAGACAATTACTGTTTTATGAAACATATTATGACGTTGGTGATTTGGCCGAGCAAGAGAGGCTTTGAAATGATGACTGGCAGTGCAAAAACACAGAAAAAAAACCACACACACACAAATGCACATGGCAGATGGAATAAAACAGACAACTTTAAGATATAATAGAAGATACCAAATATAAAAACCATCTATGTATAAATAGAAACAATCACAACAAAGAAAATGAAAACTTCAATTTGGCGAGGGAGTGCAGCTGGGGTAACAATACAGGGAGAAACAGGGTTGAGAGCAGTGCATAAAACAAAACAAAAATAAAGTACAGTAAAATATTAACACACATTAATATGTATATAGAGGTTACACTGTAAAAAGGGAGAAATGTACAGCAGACCAACAATTTGTTCAACAGTTTGAATAGATACAAGTTGGCTGTAATGGAAATGTGTGACAGTACAGTAATTTACTAACTCAACCTGAAAACACTGGTGTCAGAAACATGATTCACAGACTTTATAACCACAAACATGCTCCACCCTCACACCCAAATGAAATGGAATGACCCAAGACTGTCGTTTTTTGTTGGTTTTTTTGTTTTTTTTCTGTGTTCTCGCTCACACAAAACACTGCGAGTCTTCCCAGAGCTCCGGGCTGTGCTGGGCCCTCGGGTGCTGCCCTCCTCTGGTCTCCCTCTCAGGGCGAGCCGGTGTGGGTGCGGGCGGCTCTAGGCTGCGACCTCCTCCAGCGCTGGCAGCAGGCCCTTCTCTGTCAGGTGAGCCTTCAGGGAGTTGAAGATGTGGAGCTGCTGATCGACACGGAGGGCCAGGAGCTGCTGGATCACCTTGCTGGGGTTGGGGCCCCTGAGAGGAACGAGTAGATAATCAAGCATACATGCGTCAAAAGGACCTCAGCAGAATTGACCCACTTCCAAACAGTGATTTTCCACTCATAGCTTAGCAATGGTAACGTTGTCTGATCTAACGCAAGCCGCAATCGTTAGCATGCCCTGCTCACTACTCCAGCCAAACTTGGTATCCAAGATAGTGTCACATTTCATTTAGTCCTCGTTCACAAAGCCATTTCTCTTGTAGAAATGAAACGTATGGTTTGAAAATAGAAGCTGTAAAACATAAAACTGACCATGCAGTTGCTTGTCCAAGAATGTTACTCTATAGTAAGCATCCAAAAAGAGTTGCGTAGGAACAAATTCACAGTTAGTATAACTAGTTTCCTTATCATAAAGTTATACTAATGCTAAGGTAGCTACCCTGCAATATCTGGGCCCTGTAAGCTGCGTCATTACATGGCACTGGTATCGCATCATGTATGGAGCCATCAAGTGCATATTGAACAGCCTTCTGCAGGGATCTCATTTACAAATGTGTCAGCTGGAGACATTAAAAACTCAACAAGCGACAACCACCTCAGAGTTTAGGGTAATTAGCATGCTAGCTAGCCACAGCTGCAACTGACAATTGTGATTTCAGCCGGCAAAAACAAAACAATGGTAGCTACTTCTCCCTACCTGCCTGAAATCAAGGACCTTTTGTTTTCTTACCTGATGAAACTAGCAATGTAGACATTAACAAATGTTGCCATGAGGTACTGGCAGTCAAATCTGTCCATAATGCCACCATGACCCGGGATAGTGTTGGCAAAATCCTGAAAGGACAAAACAACAGTACATGTGCTGCTCCTTTAAATAGAATATACAAGTAATTATGCACAATACACAGTACACTCCCACACAGAAATGCAAACTATCTACAGACACAAGCACTTGTGGCATTCTGCAGCACACTGACGGGGAAAACACCGGCGTCCTTCATCCCTACCTTGATCTTGAAGGCTCTCTTGAAGCCGCTGGCAAAGAAGCCACCAAAAGGTCCCACAATGGAGGCAAAGGAGGAGAGAGCAATGCTGTGGATCTGGAACGGATACAGACGCACTGTGGTCTGTGGAGACAAGAAAGGAAGTGAGTAAAAACAGAGACCGGCAGTTATCAACATTCAAACAGCTTTGAAATGTGGGACTGTTCCCTCTGCATTGTTTAGTTTTTACCGATTTCACATTCTTTCGTGTTCACAGTAGTTTAAATGGGACTCATGGAGCCGCAACACAAAGAGACACAGTGAAGCCAAAAAGAGGACAGAGAGAGAGCAGGTGAGTCTTACCCATCCAGTGACAGACTCCAGGATGCCGGGCAGGGCGTAGTCCTGCAGCTGGAAAAGGTCTGATGGCTCACAGTCCACCTGGAAACTGTTGGAGTCGTTGTTGAATTCCACGGGACACACAAAGTAGCGGCAGCCGGCCATCACATAGGAGAGCTGGGAGGAGAGCAAGCTTCAGTTACTCTGCAGTCACACATATCACTGTGTATATTACTTAGAATAAAAAGAGCCCAGTACCGTCCCAGTCTAATAATGCAACACTGCTGCCAAATGTTTGTTTACGTTTATTATAGCTCAGAGGTTACATGAATGCTCTTATATGCTGGGGATTTAAAGCAAGACACATTTGAAGACAGGTGGTTGTTTTGAGTTGAATTCTCTATTAAAAAAAAGATGCAAGATAAAAATCCCTTCTTACCAGGATGCCAAACACGATGGTGGAGAATAATCCACCAATGAATCCCTCCCACGTCTTCTTAGGTGACAGCTGCAGAGGACACAGTCAAGGTGTGGATCCCACATTCACATATCACCACAAGAACCGGACCTCTTAGACACAATGTTTGCCACACAGCAGTGACTTGCCCTGGCATTTCAACCAAAACTGGAGAGGAGCATAATCTTCAAATATTGGATAGTAATTTACTAGAAGCCTGAAAGTTTGATTTGTGACATCTGGTTCTTGTATTAAAGGTTTATAAAGCTAAGAATAACAGCGATGCAACCAACCTTGATAAGAGGGGTGCGGCCGAAGAAGAAACCAAACATGTAGGCCATGATGTCATTACAGATCACACAGGAAATTGGCACAATGAACCTATTCAGACGAAGAAGAGCATCAGTCATATATGAGACTAACAGTAAATATGTTTTATGACTCAAGATGTGTGTGTTAAGACAATTTGAGAAAGTAATTGATTTTACTAGCTACTTTTCTGTACATGCTGAAGGCCCAAACATGAACATAAAAATGTAACAGAATTAGATTTCAACAGACTGAGATGTTACTTCTGGAGTGGACATCAGAGAGAAGAAGTCATTTCACCAATTCAGTTCAAATGTACGGTATCAACAGAGATGAAGGACTAGTTACGTACCAGATCATCCCCTCAAACAGGTTGTGAATGATAAGGTGAGACTGGGTCACCACGATCAGCAGAGTCACGTGGGTCCAACCAAACTGAGAAGACAATACGACAAGCATGTACGTTTCAAACTAGCTTACAGATTGTGAGTGTTTATTTGAAATACTAAGTCTGGACATACAATAGCAACACTTTCTGAGACAGATCATTTCCTGGTTTAATGTGATCAGTGAAAGCACAGAGTTGGGTTTTGCGAGGACAACATGTGGTAGCAGCAACAGTTAAAACATGACCAGATAATAGCTTGATTAAATACATGAAGTCATTGGACAATGAGGGTGGAGGAAGTGTCTCCTCCTCTACATTAGGAACTAGCTGTACTCCTCTTGCTTACAGGAAGCAACAGACTGGACAGACTCAACAAGTGGGGAAGTTGGTGTAAGTGTAGCTTAACACTGCCTGTGCTCTGCAAACGCTCTAGGGATAAATAGTTTAATATATTTACTGACACAAGAGCAAACAAAGACACCTTTATTCTACGTGGGTCGGCTCAGTGGACCTTATCCATAGAATGGATGTTGTGTTGCATGATTGGATGCTCTTTGAATTAGCAAGCATCAATTGTACTGTATCATTAGGTTTCTGGCCAACACAACCAACTGAACACAGTTGGGATGACGTTTCTATTACAGCAATATCTGGCCCACTTCTCCATACACTTGCCTGTATTCTAGCTAGCCTTCATCAATAACCCAGTAGCCTTGAGGCTGGAGGCCAGGAGGATGCGGGGGGGCACTTACCATGTAAAACTGAAGGCGGTAGTGCTTCTTCACCAAACTCAGCACAAACATGCAGAAACCTGCAACAACACGACAAATACTGTGTGAAATACATACAGGACTGAAGTGCTTGAAAGAAGAGATTCATTAAGTCAACTTTGGTCAAACTCTGACTAAATGTAGCTCGACCTATTTCAGACAAAGCGATAAAGACCACAGTTAATGGAGCCATAATACTGTTTATAAAAGACTGAGGTGAGGAGAATGCTGCTAAGTAGAGAACATCTACAAAACATGACAAAAAAGTGCAGATTATAGCATTTTCTGGCACTTGAAGGTACGACACCATTATTTTCAAAGGCCCTCTGCTCGGAGACAACGTGAGAAAGCTGGCCAACTTGCTTTCACCCTGAATCTAGTAGGCAAGAGCCAGCAACAGTCAGGGGTGCTTCCTTCCTTCCTCTCCACATCCTGTTTGGCATCAGCCAGCAGCTACAGCCGCATCGAACTACTAACTGACAACCTGCAGCACAGGAAGTGGGACTTCTCCTGTTAGCATGGCGCTTGAAATAACTCAAGTACTGTTACCTCTGTGGTAACCTCACATGGGACTTCTTCTCTGATTAGCCCATACAACTGTCAGAGCATGTAAATATACTACAATACCTGGATGAATCAATGTTTTTGTGGCCCACTGGCATGATGATGGGACACATTTACAGAATTATAAAAAAAATAACTGAAATTAGTATATATTGGAGGAAGTAACCAGTGTTCACGGTTTCTACCTGTGAGGTAGAGGGCAAAGGAGATAAAGCGGTGGTATTTGCTGAGGATGCGAAGCGGCTCCTCCCTCTGCACCAGTGTGAAGAAATAATCTGTCACGGTCTCACCATAGAAGAAGTAGTTCACACACAGCAGAAAGTACCTGTGGGGCGGAGGGGCAGAGCAAATGTACACATCTCACAGCTTTGATGACAGCAGCTAATCTGACGCCTGCACAAAACCCAGCCACACATTGAATCTACCATGTGAATAATCTAAGAAGGCCAAATGTTTTGCCAGTCCAAGTTACTAACTGCACATGGGAGACAGCTTGGATTGTTTTATCTGATTTTTCAGGCTCATGGCATAGTGAATGTCAGGACGCTGCTATCTATCACACTATACTGTAGCTACATAGCAACTAGTCACTCTAGTTAAAACTCAAACAGCACTGATGATTCACAATAATGTTGTCCATTTCTACTGATTGGCTTAATAATCTACAAACTACACAAGTTCAACAGGTGAGAAAACAAACCTCAGGAAGGCTGCAACAAAATGAAACATGAGACAACACAATAAGAAAGAAGCGAGCGAGGATATTTGCTGCGTTCCTGACAACTTTATAGAAATGTTAGATGCCGTGTTTGTGTTTGCGCCCTCACCAGCTCAGCGTCCTGAACCAGGGCAGGTGGTAGGAGTGGTACACGCTGTAGCCGATGGTGATGATTTCCTGGAAGCACTTGATCTGAACACAGAGGACCTGCACAGAGAGACACTGCATCATCAGGGACAAAACTACTGAAGCATCACAATTGTGTGTGTGAGAGAGAATATGTACTGGTGTCCTAGTGACACAAAATGGCTGACAAGCCTATTTCTAGGGATTTCCCAGATGACAGGAGCAGCAATCATGCATGTTATCAGAGCCTGGATCCCATTAATCCACGAGAGTCCATTTTTCATTTGTGTGCTACAGTTCAACTGAATGTGAATATGAACCGTAACACACTGTCATTGAAAAAATGTGCGGTGCCTATAACTTATATAAATATATAAATATGTAACACATATGTTACGCCTCTTTGTCACCCCTCATTGGACGTCAACTCCCCGTTAGTGTTTCACTTCCTTCACCACCACAAGATTTCACATTTTCTGTACAGTGCACAACTGTCACCATCAGTGTTGTTTGTAGGCTCCTCATGGCCGCTCTCCTTGCTAGATCTCTGACCTTTTAGTACCATGTGTGCCAGGACTTACTTTGAGATCCTCGGGCTGAAAACTAAAGAGCCCAGAGGCTCTGGAACAATTGACCTGAGGAAATCAGGTCAGCTGACGCATTGATCTCCTTCAAGTCCCTTCTTCAAAACGTACTTTTATCAGAGAGCCTTTCCTGATTTTACTTGACTTGTGATTTTCATGAAACTGTAAATTGTTTTTCTTTTCCTACACTGTATTGGTATTTGTTTCCTTTAAAACCTGATGACTTTATGCCTTTATGTTTTGTTTTGCTGCCTTTGTGACTTTGTAACAGGGATTTTGAAAAGTGCTCTATATATTACGATAATTATTATTATTCGCATTAGTGTAGTAGTAGTAGTAGTAGTACTCACAATCATCATAAGCACCATAGGGCCCAGGTAGATGATGAAGAAGAAGAAGGAGATCATGGCTAGTGTGAGGATGCCCCGTACCCACCAGTTCTTCCATCTGAAGGAAACACACACACACACACACACACACACACACACACACACACACACACACACACACACACACACACACACACACACACACACACACACACACACACACACACACACACACACACAG
>JAVQJD010048568.1:0-17734 GCA_036023655.1 Nannoperca australis
AAATAGTATTAACAATAAATATAGGCATTTATTTATTGATAAATTGTAACATAAATAGATATTTCTGTATTTATCTATGTATTATTTTCCGTTTAGCATTTTATTTTTACATTTCTTGGTCGTTTTACATTTCTTGGTCGTTTAACATTTCTTGGTCGTTTTACATTTCTTGGTCGTTTTACATTTCTTGGTCGTTTAACATTTCTTGGTCGTTTTACATTTCTGTGTGTGCTTGCTGCGATGCTTCACTATTCAAATGAGGGGGCCTGTCCGTCAATATGCGTCATGGGGTCATCCTTTGCTATTGGTTGATCGACATCAGAGTGCATTATTGTTAATACAATTTTTGGTGCATTTAATGGCATATCAATTCATTTATTGACTCATTTATTCATTTATTTATTTATTGTTAATTATGGCAGTTTCGGTCCTCTATAGTTTTGGAAACCAATGGCAATCCTTATTTAGTTTGGAAATGTTGTGTTCTTTGTTAATTTGTTTTAAAAGTTTTTTATTGCATTCAGGACTAACTGCTTTCTCCAAACACATTCAGAGAAACGACACATTCAAGCAATTTCCAAAAACTACTGACTGCATTAAAATTAGGAAAAAACTGTTTTACAAAAAAATTATGTATTCAGTTCTAGACATGGCTCATGGGCTACCCCAATGCCCAAACACACTCATGCTCTCATTAATGAGCATGAGTCATGGTCAGGGCTAACTGTAGCTGAATAAAACTGAATAATCCAATCACACCATCCTTCATCCAGCTTTTTAATACATTCCAGATATCCTTGTTTTATCTTTTTTTAAATGCATTTTCAAAATTAGAATATTTTTGATAATCTCAGATGTTTTACTCACAGCAGCATCTCAGCACACTGACGCTTTTGTTATACTGGACACGCCTGGTGCGTGTGAGTGTGTGTTGGAGTATGCGTGTGTGTCAGCCTGCCAACACTGATCCTCAGTCTTCCAGCTGACTAGTGATTTACAGAGATTATGTTTCTCTGCACAGCAACACTCTAATCCCTGACAGGAATCGGTTTCATCTCCAGTGTTTCCATTACAACATGGACATGGTTCACAGTGAGTTATGAACATGTCTTTGGAGTGCCATTGTCTCCATGTTAATCACTTCATCCTTCTCTGCTTAGCTATTGCACATTGTTTGTCTACTTCATGTATGTACATTGAGAGTGAGATAAATACCAGAGTCAAATTCCTAGTATGTACACATACCTGGCCAATAAAGCTGATTCTGATTCTGACTGTAACAACTAAAAACTATTACAAAATATGACAAAAAGCTAAACATGAATAGTAATGTGATTTTCATTAATAATCATTTAACTGTGACCATATTGCTTTTACATTTCATTGAAACTGTGTTTCCAAACCCACAGAGCGGTTTATGGTTATTGGTAAATTACATTAGTTGTGCTTTTTTCCATCCAGGAAGCCTTAATTGAAACCTCAGTTTTTGTAGATGCTGGTTACTTTGTTGTCCCCCCCATCAGTGTCCTCTTCTGAAACCTTTGCAGCTAAAATACAATGAAGGTGAATGGTATTTTATTTGTGGTGCTAAAAGTACTGAAGAATTTTAGGTTAGAAAAACAGCAGCATGTATTTAATGTTTTAATGAACACTTACAAAGCTGAATAGCATGTGAACATCAACTTGGTGGATGCAAAGGGGATCTGGTAGGGACTATGCTGATGATGCTAGTTAGATGCTAGGTGTCACTGGTATGTGCTGTAACAAATGAAGTTCCTTTCCTCCAAACAGTCTGCGGTGTCCAGACTGCCTGTGCCATTCTGAGATAAGACTCCGCAGTGTTGCCCCTCGAGGGGGCAGAGGGGCAGGTCAGTGTACAACATATCCGCTCCATTCACCCACACCCATTGACCGGCCAGAAAACGGAGGCCTACCCACACCTAAAGACAGAAAACAACTAATGAACTTCCATCGATGCATTAGAGAGCTGGACTGTGGAACTGCAACAGAAAGACCATTATAAAGAAACATCTATAAAAATGTTGACAGGACACTGACTGCAAACAAGGTTAAAAACAAGTCTTTGTATTATTAATATTCAAACCATAAAGGTTTAATATTTATACATTCCAAGACCCTAGAAAAGCTATTTGTACAGTGTGCTAAATAACACAGAAGTAAACCAGACAAGCTTTTTCTTGAGAAGCTTTCATTGGAATAAATTAGCGCCATCTTAAAGTTTGGTAATCAGCAGATTATAATAAAAATAAGATTCATTGTGGTGTTTTGTGAAGTCTTCATTCTTAAATTTTCCGTTTGCTTTCTTTTATTTAAATCCAACAAAGAGCCAGACATATGTAGCCTGGGCAGGGTACAGCCACATTACTATGTTATTGTAAAAAATAAATAAATAAAACCCATCTCCAGCTCCATCTCCATACTCAATCTGTGTACTGGGCAGGCACATGTCGGTGTAAACAGGAAGCAGATCATCTACTCTGCAGCTGGTTGCTAAGTTAGTTGCAGAAAATACTACAAACGAAGAGCAATTGAGGAAAATAAGAGCAGAGATTTTTCAGCTTGGACTAACGACCAGAAGGAACTGTTGTAATTTGTTATTTATGTAGTTTCGTCTGGGAAGGGGTCACATGATACGGTGTAACAAATCAGGGATGGAGACCCGGTCAGGAAGTGAATGTGGGTGTCTGCATCATCATTTTAAAATATCTTAGTGTATGCCTGTCCTCACTAAAATGCAAGCAGGGGTCAGCAGTGTTTTAAAAGGTCTCCATTTTAGGGGCTATAAAACGCCGGAGCAGTGTGGACGCTAGGTATAAACGTAGCAAAAGTTGTGTATGTAATAGTTGTGTACAAATAGTGTGGATGTAGCCCTAGTTACGGCCTACCAAGCTATGATTGGACAGCCTGTACCAGGTAAGGCTTTATGAACAATCAATTAGGTAGACTGTACTGCTCCACAAGGTCTGTAAACCAAATGGTTAGTTTAGGTGTAAGTGAGATTTCTTATTTGTGGAGCATGCCATCATTCACCCATTTACTATTCCATCCATAATAAACACAATATTTTAAGGAGGAGCACCCTCTTCCCATTTTTCTTTGCTGTAAAGAATCCAAATTACCTCCACAAAGCAGTGGGTGTTGGAGATATCCCACCTTAACACATAGCACCCATGATCTTGTGTCAACATATCTTACATATGTCACTGAACATGAACCCACCTTCTCAGTTTGGGCCTCCATGGCCTTGATCATCACGTTGCTGTAGTCTACAGGCTGCACACTGACCAGGTCATAGACAATGTTGGATTGGTAGGATGAACTGAGGTTTCGGCAATACTCCAGCGCCTTCTCCCAGGTCTTATTTTCCGTTACCACAACCAGGTTGTACTTTAAACAGATGAATGGAAACTGGGCGGAGCAGTTTTGGGTGGCCATCTTTTTGGTCAAAGAGGAGATGGAGACACAGTCTCCGTTGCTCCCTGGCTCTTGTGGTGCCCATTGTGTGTACTCTGACAACCCTGTGCTCCACTTCCATGTTCCCCCTGCAACACAGATGAGGAGAAAGTCTGTTTACTGCTTGTCAGAATGTCTACTATCCAGTCCACCATCTTCTTTACAGCTAAGAGGTGGGGTGGGGGTGGGAGTGGGGTTGCGTTGTGTGTGTGACCTTGCACAGATGACCTATATGTTGTGTTTTTGGGGAGGACAGTCTCTTTGAAATCATGCCAGACAATTAGTTGGGAGCAAGACCATTTAGTAATTGTTCACCAACAACAGAATCTTAAAATCAATGAAATAACTAACAGGTAAAACTAACATTGCAGCCATTTTAAGATGAGTGCAATGCATGCTCTCCTTCTGCTCCTGGTCAGCACGAGCAGCTGAATTTTGCACAAGTTGAAATTGATCCATGGCGTGCACAAATTTCTAGTTTGATGTAAAGCATTGCCAGAACCAAGCTAAAGAATCATAAAGTCTGGCCCCTTAGAGACTACTGCGAGCCTGACAAGAAAGGAAACACAGCATCTCTTTCCACAGCTATGCTGATGACACTCAGCTCTATGTGGCCGTGTTTCCCGATGACACCCGGGCAGGTTCACTTACTTTTTAACTGTATTTTATATATAAAGCCCTGGATGTCACTGAACTTTTTACAGCTCAACCAGGATAAAACGGAAGTCCTAATCATTGGTTGCAAGGCTCTGAGAGAGAAACTGGCCTCCAAGCTAAAAAAATTAGGCAAGAAGCAAGAAACTTAAAAGAAATTTTTGACTCAGATTTCAAGGCTGATGTGCAAAGTGTGACCAAAACAGCATTTTTTCATTTGAAGAATTTTTTTAAAGTAAGGCCTTTTCTCTCTCTGAGCAACACAAAGAGACCGATGCACGCTTTTATAACTAGCAAGTTGGACTATTGTAATGCTCTCCATTCTAGTCTACCCAAACATACAATCAATCAGCTACAATTAATACAAAACTCTGCTGCACAAGTGCTGACTAAGACCAAAAGAAGACCCTATATTACACCTATAGGTATGTACCTATACACCTACAGTATTTACAATGATTACCTGTTCATTTTTGTATTGATTTTAAATGGTTTTATAAGTTTATAGGGCTACATGATCTTGCACCAAACTACCTCTCAGAAATGCTTGTGGTTTATAAACTGGAAAGGCCCCTCAGATCCTCAGTTTCTTCTCTTTTAGCTGTTCCACAAAGCAGAACAAAAACATTTGGAGATGCTTGTTTCACCTGTCACGCTTCGAGCAGCTGGAACAGCCTTCCAGAGGATCTGAAAATATTGAGCTTTTTAGATGTAAACTAAAAACCCATCTATTTAGTCTGGCTTTTATGTAGTGTTTTATAATTCTTATTATTAATGCTATGCTTTTATTATTTATGTCTAATTTTTGTCTTATTTATGCTTATTATAAAAAATGTATTAATTAATTACTATTTCTTTCTATTTATTGTCATTATTTTATTGCTGATTATTACTGCTTTATTCATTCTATTTTATTTTATTTTACTATTCTATTCTATTTAAATATTAAATATTTTGTGTACTTTTTGTCAGTCGCTCGTGAAGCCTTTTGAATTGCATTTGATTTGTTTGAAAGGTGCTATATAAATAAACTTTGATTGATTGACTGGTTGGACTGAATACATAGAAATGGTTCATAAAAACATGACAGGTTTCAATAGTGTTGTCTTTACCTTCTTTGTACAGACCAGTCCAGACTGGAAAGTCCTGCTGAATGACAGCTGACTGCAGATCGGGGGGGTCTTTGAAAGTTGCCAGATCAAGGTTCCTATCCCTGCAGTACTGCTGGGCATCAGTCCATGTCATCGATTGTGGTATAAATGTGTAACTGTACTGGTCTTCGTGTGTGCATCTCGCACAGAAGAAGAACATAAAATCTTCCCCATCGGCGGAAAAAAACCTTTCAAGAGAAATATGAACAAAATTATAGGATAAAATTATAGCATAATTCAACTTTTTCTTTTAAGAAAAATATTCCAAATATTCCACATTTTACTATGTAAGTCCTTTTAGCACCATACCAGTGTTTGATGTTTTAGCCCATTTACTATAAATAATAAAGTTTGCACTCTTTGCATCAAATCATGCTTTTTGAAGGCAGTCTCTTTCCTCTTATATGGTGGAAGAGAGAGCGCAAACACAAGCAAATTAAAAAACACACACCAATTTGACAATTCATATGCAGAAAACATGTAAATACCAAAACATACAAACTAGAACTAACAAAACCTTGGTATTCAAACAGGTTCACATGCTAGCGATTAGTCAAGGTTAACACTAGGTCCAGACAAAAACCTAAATACATGATTTGAAGTGAATCTGCTTTACATGCAAAAAAACCCCAGTAAGTCTTTAAATTGGTTTAAGAACAGTCTCCCAGTACCATGGGTTGTTGTATTGGACGAAAGCACAGGTGGCAGTTGGGTATGGCTGGTTATACGCCCATTGGTAGAAGTTGTAGTTTGTTCCATCAGACCACCACCAGTTATTTGTAAACTGCCAGTCGGAGCTGGGCCTTCTTCTGTACAGGCCAATCCAAGCATTATATTGCTGCAACATCATACCATCGGAATCTGATTGTGTATAGATGGTGGCCAAGTCAGTGTACTGAGTTGAGCTATTTGGACAAAAAAAAAACATTAAAACATTTAGATTGTAAGGATAACTCAATGATGTTGACATTTTGTTTAACTCATCACAACCAAGCATTATTGAGCTGTAAGTATTCCTGTAGACTCTAAGGAAGGTCTACAGGAAAGCATTTGAGTGTCAGCAATGATAAGAGCTGGTCCAATTCTCTAAATGCTCCTTTATCTCATCTCATTTGGCACAGGGTTCACTGGACCATCCTTTACCAAAGGAAAGGAGATAATGACATCCCACAATTCCTTGCAGCAGCAACATTCACGTCAAGAACATCTGCTGTCTCATAATTTACTTAAATTTATTTTAATGTAGTTTAGAGTGAGTGCAGTGGGATTATTTTAGGAATAGTCATGGTGGTGCCATCTTAAATTCTCCTTCACATTCTTCCATGACCTCATGAAGTCTTTTCCATTAAGGTCAAAAAGTAATTTCGAAAAGACACAGGATGTCATTTCTTTGACCGTTCGACTGTAGACTTAGTCTTGTTCTGTGTGAAAATCCAGGTTCATACAGGTGCCCCCTGAGTGAAGCAGATTATACTTCATCAACTCTATACTGTCTGTTCACTCAGATTAAATCACCTTTCAGAGAAAGGGATTATGAGATGAGATTTATCTGCCCTGCTGTGTTGTTGAGTGCCCTGAGGTAACTGTTATATGGCACTATATAAATAAAATTGAATTGAATTGATATATGCAATTTCCAATGTTATGTTCAGTCCTAACTTTGTATAATCATAATAAAAAATACAAATTCTAACTCCTAATAGCCATTTATGATAATGTGACTAAAAAGTAAATCCCACCTCCTGCAAAACCTTTGAGCCTCCAGCCACATTAAAGGATAATCGATGTACCCGTATTGTTTCACCACCACTGATCCCAGTCCAGACACTGTACTGCTGAGGAGGAGGAGGAGGAGGAGGAGGAGGAAGGGTCCTGAGAGGCCACTCTTCATCATCAGAAATCTGTTGTACATACATTAAAGCATCATACTGATGCATGTGCTAAACAATTACACTTTGCTCAGCTGATTAATAGTCATAGATCTCTTTAATCTCCAGTAGATTAAAAGTGAATATTGTGATGCCAGATATTTCAATCTTTTTATAAAAAAATAAATTATAAAAAGGCTTGTAAAATGACCATAAAATCACTAACCAACTAAAAACTTTGTCAGCCACCTTATCAGTTAACTGGCAGCTACCATGCGGATGTGTTCAGTCGGTGTCCTTACCTGCCCTGATGCATTGTTCTGTTGTCTCGTGCTCCGATGTGAGCTGCTGCTTGATGAGCCTCCAAACATCCAGATGAACATCTCACTATTTTGAGTTTGACGTATTGAAACAATCATTTGACTAGTAGACACACCTAAATCAACAGGCTACATCTCCAGAAAACATTTGACTGTTGGCAAATGAAGCGAGATTTACCTACTGATCTAAAAAAACAAACAAAACAAAAAAAGAGATGATTTTTACCCAAGACACGCCAGGAAGCAGACAAATAAGAGTACTGCATTATTTTACTGTTCAGAGTCACATCAGGACATTTTAAAACAGTTCAGTCGCTGTTCTTCCCAATCCCAACCGATGACACCTGGGTGTAACCATAAAATAAAATAATGTGTACAATCACATTCATTTCTAAGGGGTGAGTTTAGGAGATGTTACACTGAAAATGGCACTGCATTTAAAAAATAATAATCACAGTTACTGTGAGACAATAACATATACATAACACCTCACAGCAGTTTACAGCTCTATGAAACCCTGTCTCAGTAAGTCTTTAAAACTTTGGAAAGTTATCAGATCACAAAATGATTATTTCATCAAAACTTAAAATAATTCTTAGCCTCAATAATTTTATATTGGTCAGGATATAATATGTTTGTCCACACTGGGCTAAACTATGCCAGGTGGCTGACAGTTGCTAGGTTACCATGTTTGTTAGCATTATAGTCCTACTCTGTCCCAACTCACTTAACTAATAATTTAACCTTTAGCTAGAAAGTAAAACAAAAAATTGTAGATTCTTATTTAGCTAATTGTTCACATAAACAAAGGCACTGACAAATGAAGTGTGGATACATTTGACCGGACACTGGCTGTATACACAACAAAATTTATTTATTTAGTTGTTAATGTTAAATTTACCTGATGACATTGTGAAAACATCTTCACCTGACTGCATTTAATAATAGAGTAAATCAAAATGCTCTCCAAACACAAGAATGAAACAAAATAAATTCATTAATAATATACAGCATAACAGAAGAAATGTTCTGCACATAAAGATTTATTATGCTTAGATTTAAACTTTGATACCTTTTACAACTGCAATCACAGTGCAAGTAAACTTCGAATTACATCTGAAACAAAAAAGAAAAAACAGCCAGTAATACATACAGTAAGTCACTTGATTTAATCTTAATATTTAAAGCATCTTAAATAAAATCTTTGTTACAATGTTACACCACACCACAGAACTCGTTTCAAAAACTGAGTGTTCAGTTTAAATTGTTTAAAGTGTGTTCTTGCTGCACTTTGGTGAAAACCGTCCAATTTATACAAACCTAAGCAGTTATCAAGGTATTCTGTAGTCATGTGTTTACTTGGAATTAATTAGTACCATCTAATTACTAAATTCAGACTAATAGCGTTAAGTTAACTGTAGCAGAAAGAGCTGAAGTAAGGTTGTTGATGTTATTTTAGTCAGTGAAGAAAGATGTGGGAAACATGAATGAACATGAATTAATGTTTTATCACATTCACCTGGGTGGGACATGCTCCTCTCCAGCTGCTTTAAGGATTCTCCTGTCAAAGTGCGGATCTCATCCTTCAGCCGGTGTTGGCCGTCCAGAGTCAGGTGCCAAAAACACGACTTCCTCTTGCCATCTCTGAACAGCTGGTTGCAAGTTTTGCGGAAGCTGTTGTTGAAGCAAAGGTTGTGTCGGATGGTGTTTTTCCAGCCTTCTGGAGCCGTCTGAAAGAAGGGGAAGTGCTCTCTGGGAGAGGACCGGAAGGGATATGAGGAACATGAATGAGGGAGCTCTAACCCCCAAAGCAGGCTGTGGTGCAACATGTTAGTTTCATGCAACTTTACCATTGGAAGTTACACACAGGCCCTTTAATGCCGTGTTCCCACCAAAAGGTGGGAACACACCATAAGGGTTCAGTCCAACATGTTGGAAGATAGCTTATGCCTTCCAGAAACTTCAGAAATGGATGCTATCCAATTAGTCAACAGAATGAATGCATGTTGTATAAGTCAAATTCTGACCTTGTGAAGTGGTAAATCTGCTGGACTTTGAGGCTCCCAGTATGGCTGCTCTTGAGCGCCAAGGCGATGAGGATGCAGTAATTCACTGGTGGACGAGGCCAGCATCCTGGCTTCAGAGTCTTACTGTCCTGGAAGAAGGCAGAAACTAATTAAGAGCCCAGATTCCTTTGTGTTCATGTAAAGCCACTCACTCCACAAAATGATAATTGAGAAAATATGTGTTTAGGGGCTTGAACAAACGAGGTGATTAGAGTGATCCCTATGTCCCCCTGAAGGAACCTGGTCCGTGCCCAAGCCCAGTATTCTCACCTTGGCCTTCGTGGTCCTTCCCTTGCGTTGGTTCTTTGTTGGTCGACAGGAGACGTCTTCATTCTTGATCTAATAGTCAAGGATTCATGGCACATACTCTCAAATGTTTTGAATAACTGCTTTGAATCCTGTATTTGTTTCTTCCCAAACTCTCAATTGGGGACCCACTCAAAGAAATGCGCCACAGCCCTACCAAAGGTCAGAAACTCCACAGGGAACATTTAAGACTAGTTGCACAGTATGTACTGTGAATGTGTGTTAACAGTAAGTGTAAAATAAAGATGGACTACGCATCTTGACTTCCTTCCACTGCACAAAATGATGCCAAAATATCTCACATATGGGAGCTGCCATCTTTTGCTGGTGGCAACATTGAGTGAGTGAGAGAGACACACAAATTTATTTGACGTATACTTTGACCTTTCAGTATGGCCCATGTCTGATCTGCTAACATGGAGCTTTAACATGGGTTAATGACCTATACTGCAGCCAGCCACCAGGGGGCAATCCAGATGTTTTGGGAGCTCTCACATCCATCTTTATGTACAGTCAATGTTGTAAATTAAAGCCTGCCACCACACAGGCAGGTACTGTATAATAGTGATTGTTGATGTCTGTAGTGCATACTGTACCGTGTGCTCATTGGAGGAGGAAACTGAGTGCAGCAGTTCCTCCTTGATGGCAGTATTATGGGGGGTAAACATGTGGAGCTCTGTGGTAAGAGAACGCTGGGTCTCTGCAGGGTCTTGTAGAGGTGTTTGGATTTCCTCAGCAGGTTCACAGAGAGTTGGCAGATCTGCTGCATCATCTGCGAACTGGATTGGGCAGGCGATATCGGGATTCACTAACAGCCACAGGTTTGGCTTCACAAAGGTGTCTGACAGACAGAAAAATCATGGCAGACTTTAAAAGTTGCTACAACATTTGCACAACTTATTTGGCAGGACATTTATTAGGTCTAAAGAAATTGGACACTTGGGAATTACATTTACACTTATCCACTTTCTAGCTGGGAGTGAGATGAGAAGATCATCTTTGTCCATTAAATATTAAGCTAGAGCCAGGAGATGCCTTAGCTTAGCATAAAAACAACAAATGGAGAAACAGCTAGCCTGCTCTTTCCAAAGTAAAAAGACCATAATTATAATTCAGCCTACGATTCAAGCCTACCAGCACCTCTAATTAACACAATACATCTCTAAGTTTATGTAAGGAATCAAAGAAAATATTAGCTAAGCTAGCTGTCTCTTGGCTGTTTCATATTTAACAGCTCAGCCAAGGCTCAACAAGAAAGCAAATAAGGATATTTCTCAAAAGCCTCATGGATGCACAAAATCCCTTGTGATGAGAAACACTGAAACTCACAAGACACAGTGGATATAAAAAGTCTACACACCCCTGTTAAGGTCAGGTTTTTGTGATGTAAAAAAGGTGAGACCAAGATAAGTCATTTCAGAACTCTTTAACCTTTAATGTGACCTACAATGTGAACAATTTAATTCACAAACCGAAATCTTTTAGGGAGAAAAAAAATAAAAATAAAAAATTAAAGTGTGCACACCAGAATTAACCAATCACATTCAAACTGTTAAATAGTAGTCAGTAATTCAATTCAATTTTATTTATATAGTGCCATATCACAACAAAGTTATCTCAGGGTTCTATCGCATGGAGCAGGTCGAGACCGACTTCCACACACAAAGACCCAGATGAGAAGATGAGAGAAGCACACAGCTAGGGGAAGAAGGTGACCTAGAAGGTGATGGCAGCACACACCTGCCATCATTTAAAGTGACTGATTAATCCCAAATAAAGTTCAGCTGTTCTAGTTTCTTCCTGACGTTTCCTCAGTTGCATCTTAAAGCAAAAGCCATGGTCCACAGAGAGCTTCCAAAGCATCAGAGGGATCTCATTGTTAAAAGGTATCAGTCAGGAGAAGGGTACAAAAGAATTTCCAAGGCTTTAGATATATCAAGGAACACAGGGAAGACAGTCATAATCAAGTGGAGAAAATATGGCACAACAGTGACATTACCAAGAACTGGACGTCCCTCCAATTAATGAAAAGACGAGAAGAAAACTGGTCAGGGAGGCTGCCAAGAGGCAGGAATTTCTGGCAAGTTCTGGCTGTGTACTACATGTGACAACAATCTCCCGTATCTTCATACGTTTGGGCTATGGGGTAGGGTGGCAAGACGGAAGCCTTAAGAAAAAAAACATCCAAGCCCAGCTAAATGTTGCAAAAACATACCTGAAGTCTCCCAAAAGCATGTGGGAAAATGTGTTATGGTCTGATGAAACCAAGGTTGAACTTTCTGGCCATAATTCCAAAAGTTATGTTTGGCGCAAAAACAACACTGCACGTCACCCAAAGAACACCATACCCACAGTGAAGCGTGGTGGTGGCAGCATCTTCAGCTGGAACTGGGGCCTTAGTCAAGGTGGAGGGAATTATGATCAGTTCCAAATACCATAATAACTTTGCACAAAACTTCAGGCTTCTGTTAGAAAGCTGAAGAAGAAGAGGAATTTCACCTTCACCAACGACCCAAAGCATACATCCAAATCAACAAGAGCATGGCTTCACCAGAGGAAGATTAAAGGTTTGGAATGGGCCAGCCAGAGCCCAGACCTGAATCCACTTGAACATCTGTGGCGTGATCTGAAGAGGGCTGTGCACAGGAGACGCACTCACAATCTCACAGATTTGGAGCGCCCACAAGAAGAGTGGGCAAATATTGCCAAGTCAAGATGTGCCATGTTGATAGACTTCTACCCAAAAAGACTGAGTGCTGTAATAACATCAAAAGGTGCCTTAACAAAGTATTGTTAAGGGTGTGCATATTTATGAAAACAGGTTATTGTAAGTGTTTTATTTTTACTTTTTCAGTTTGCTTTTCAGTTGAGTTGTACAGGTTATAGGTCACACAATAAATGTGAAAAGTTCTACCATGATTTATCTTGGTCTCATTTTTTACATCACAAAAACCCGACATTTTAACAGGGGTGTGTAGACTTTTTATATCCACTGTAGCTGCTCCACTAAGTTCTGCAGCAAGTCGCTGAGTTTGTCTGTCTGCTGTACCAAACTCAGGAGATAATTTGCCACGGGTTCAAGTTATCCATTGTTGAAAAATATTCATTATGGACATTTGAAGGAGTTCTAACCCAAATCGTAACCAAATAGTTGCCTAAATTTAACCAGATCTTAACCATAGCACATGATAAATCAGAGACCGTATGAGAACAATCATACGGGCCATTTGGACAATGACAAACGTGCCACCACCAAAATAGTTGAGAATTTGGCCAGCAGTTGTCAGGAAGTCCCAAACTAACCAGACAGACAATGTCGCCCCCAGGATAACAATTATCGGGCCACAAATATCAACAAAGGGTTTTGTTTGACAGTGCATCATAATGTATGAGCACATTGTACATTTTGAATTTAAAACCTGCTAGTGTCAAAGAATGTATATTCTTGAGGAAATCTCAAGTACTTCAGAACTGTACTTAAGAACATCACTGCAGTAAACGTACGATTAGTTACTCTGCTGCTCTGATATTTTTTAAGTAATGAAGACAGTAAATGATCTGCCTCTATGAATCGTCTCTTTCATAAGTGGCAGAGCCCCATAGCCAAAAAGGTTTTAGCAACCCCCTCCTTTTTCTACTCTTCCCATCATTCACCTCCTGTTTTCACATAACCTTCTCTCTGTCCAAGTCCCCCACCCCTCCAGTGCCTCTCTTCACCTCCCTCCTCACTACAAAGCCGTCCACAGCTCTGTCAGTCAGGCCAGATAAGGTAATCCTGTTCAGTTGGCTGTTAGAGGTCTCGGGCCTCTGCTCTGATGAGTGGGACATTTTATATCTCGCCTCCTCCCCTCCATCACCCCCCTGTTTGCTGAGCAGCTCAAAGGCTGCTGGGAAATTGAAGGCTTTGGAGAGAGGAGAGAGGAGAAGAAGCTCTCAGTCTTTTGTTTCTTTTCATGTTCATTATCTGCAATAGATGTTTCTTCGAGGCTTTCATTTCTCCAAGCATGGCTCTTGAACAAAAATGACCTGGACTCAGCAGGGATTATTGAGCACTTAAATTATGATATGATCTACATGACAGACAAATTGCATCAACCTCCTGTAAGCCGGACCGGCATAACAGTTTGATTGCAGAGGCTAAAGTGGAAAAGTTGTGAAAGAGAGTAGAGACGTTTGTTTGAAAAGCAAAAAAAGATAAGAAGTCCAAACACAACAAGAAGGATAAAATAAATATAAAGAACAATAATTAAACGTAACTCACGGCTCCACAGGGGGCGTTCTGGACGGTGACTGTGAACCTTCCTGAGTTGCGACTTTTGGCGAGGATATACTGACATGTTGCAGGGAAGGTGTAGATCCGCCCGTCAAAGGATTGAAAATACATATCGCCAGTTACAGAGCACTCGCCTGTAGAGAGTGTGAGACATTCATCACTTATTTCCTTTGCTCATCAGAGGAATCGTTCAACTTAGAACCACAGTCTGGTTCTGGGTAGACCTTGCTTAATAGCACGTCATGCTTTTCTGACTTCCTTCCTAGAAAGCCAACTTCTTTCTTTTCATTTGCTCAGGACATACCCTTCTTTTTTGCTCCCTCATATCTTGGTCTTTCCATGCTTCCTCCTACTTTGGTCCATAATTAAGGAGCCTTATCATTCCTCGTTCCCTAACTAAGATGCTTTATGATTCCTTGCCTTGCTCTCTAGGATGCTTCCTTTTCCCTTATTCCTTACAAGGACGCTTTCATTTTTATTAATTTATTAATTAGAAACCTTCTTTTTGTTCCTACATCAAAACTAGGAAGCTTTAACCTTCCTTTAACTTGAAAACGTCATCCTTCATTGCCTTGAAGCATTCTATGTCCTTTTTACTTCATGACTCCCTAAGTAGAAAACTAGCTTTTTCATTGTCCTTTATTGTGATGCGTTCACCTTTCTCCTTTCTTGCTCAATAACTAGAAAAGGTCTGCCTTCCTTATTATGACTATTGCTCCTTTTTTTCCTCCCTAACAAGAAAGCCTCCTCCTTCCCCACTTTTCTCCCTAACTAGGAAGTAGTTCTTTGTACCATATCTGGGGACTTTCTTCTCCTTGGCTCCCAAGGTAGAAGAAATGTTCCTTTCTTGACCTTTGCTACGATGGTTCTTCCTTTCTAGTTCCCTAAGTAGGAAGCCTCCTCCTTTCTTGTTTCCTACCTACAACGCTACTTTCTTTCCTTTAATTTGGCCAGGACATATTAAGAATAGAAATAAATAGAAAGGTTCTTCCTTCCTTGGTCCCTAACTGAGATGCCTTCTTTTTCCTTGCCTTGCTCCCTAACTTCTGATGCTTCTGAACCTTCCTTTTATCCTACTCCAAAATCAAGGGGCTTCCTTCCTCTTGAACTAGGAAGCTTCTGCCTTCCTTGCTTGTTTATTTTCTTGCCCTTTTACTTCCTGGTTTGTTGGTCTCTAACTTGAAAACCTCATCCTTTATTGCCTTGCAGCATCTTATGTCCTTGCATCATTTCTATGGTCGTTCTTCTCCATGGCCCCCAAAGTAGAAGACATTTCTTTCTTTGACCTTTGCTACAATGGTTCTTCCTTTCTAGTTCTCTAAGTAGGAATCATCTGCCTTTTAGAGGGGATTACATGCATAGAATATAAAAAAGGTGACTCAGTGAGAGCATCTTTGGGTTGCAATAAAATAATCACCTCTCATCACTGTTTTGTTGAATGTGACCTGCAGTACAGTTTAAGTAACAATTTTACCACCCACAGAGGGAAGGCACGAACCTGGGCAGTTGTAGTCGGTACAGTTCCACACTCCACCCACGCATGTGCTGAAACAGAAAGCAGAGACGTCCACAGGTGGGGAACATTAAAGGCTGCGCTAATCAGCAGGATCACTGATAAAAAATGGACACACCGAGCCCAGGTGGTTCAGATCTAAGAAGATTAAAAGGACTACATGGAGTCTGCAGGACAATATCCTGTTTTTTAATACATTATGATTAAATGTAATGCAGCATGGCCTCGGATGTGTCCATCTAGAGTTTATTTAGGATCCAAAGGGAGTAAAAGAAGGTTATTAGAGATGTTATTTAAATACTGTAAAAAGCATGAAGTTGGTTTCACTGTTTTGCACATTTTTTATGGAATAAAAGAGTATTTCGCAAAGGAGGTGAGAGAGACTGCTCACCAGTTGTTGCATTCCTCCTGCAGCATCTGTCCAGATGGATAAAACATGCCGTTGTACTCACAGGGACAGTCAGAGGGTGTCACACAGCCTCCGTCCTCATAGATCAAACCTTAAGAGAGACAGATATAGAAAGATTATTGCTTCATATCATCTGTAGATGAAAACATCAGATTGCAGGCAAATGGGAAGATGCAGGATTTTTCTCTCATGTCTGTTTACTTACTGAAGGATCAGGTTAATTGAAGATTTTTAATGAAGAATTAATTTAAAGGTGGTTTAATGTAAGGTCACACTTGTAACAAAAAGGTGTACTTGCATGAAGTCTTTCCTGGGCAATAGTCACTGCAATAGATAATATAATCTCAGTAGAAACTCACCATCAGGACAGTAGCATCCATCCAGGCAGGCCAGCTTGCTGTCAATGCATGTTCTCTCCAGGTTGCAGGATGCTGGGCAGCAGCTGATGCATTCCCTGTACTGCAGACTTAAGGGACACTGCTTCTCTGTTCACAAAAATGAAATACAACATAGATGTTTAAAAACATAAACTTTCGTTGACCATGCAGCTAACAAATCAGACAAACAATGGACAGCTTGACGCCACTTCTTAAAACGAGATAAATAAACACCTTTCTGACACAAGTGAAATTTATGCCAATGTCTGACAACACCAGCATAATTGCTGGGAACGAATTAGTTAATCCATGATAAATTCTGTGTATATGTTTATTTACTGTGACATTTCTGTCTGTAAGTCTTCATTGTAAAGTTTATAGTTCATGTTTTTCACCATCTGAGCTCTGATTAGCCTAAGCACTGAGGATCTGTCTGACTGACAGGCAGTAATCCACAAATTTTTGAAGGATGTGGTAGGTGTGGTGGTTGAGAGGTACTGCTGTGTGCTTACCAACCAGAAGTTCATGGTTTCAACCCCAATCACCTCCTCACTTGTAAGTCACTTTGGATAAAAGCATCTGTTAAATGTAATGTAAACCTCACTATGTAATAGATGACGTGGAAGAGTAAGTAGATTGGTGTAAACTAGGCTACACTAATGTACATCTGATTGCTAAATATCATAATAGGTTTCCAGGTACTGTTGAAGGTACTCAAACAAAGTAATGTGATTCTATATTGACAATATTTCTTATAAAATGGACTAAAATGTAATCATTTTTATTAGTTTCATTGTAATTTAAGTCCCCTGCCTGTTGTTCCAATAAATTCTTCTGCTGCAGCTGACCGTTGCAACAGTTATAGCAGTATTAATACATTTTTTGTCAATATTGATCAAAATAATTTGAATTTGTGTTCTTTTAATAGTTTAATATTATGTCCTGTACCTTCTAGCTAGCCTCCACTATACCTTTTGTAAGGTAAATATGTTTTGTATTTGTTTGTATTTTGATTTAATTGAGTATTTGCTACACTGGATAGTCCAACCAAACAATACACCAGCGGAATTCCCCGATCTGCACACCATCAACCTACGGGAAATACATTGTGTTCACAAAGATATAGAAAGTTATGTTTCCATATTACATTTACATTTACATTACATTTAGGCATTTAGCAGACACTTTTATCCAAAGCAACTTACAAATAAGAGCTTTACATAAAGTGCATAGAATCATGGGCGAAAACAACAAGATGTCGTATAAAATAATATGAGGCTGGTGATGAATCACAGGTGCTATAGATAAATACATGATACATAC
>JAVQJD010048573.1:0-36253 GCA_036023655.1 Nannoperca australis
CATCGCAACAGAGAAGAAAACATAAATGACGGTGACTTGTTAGGGTTATTTTCAGCCTAATTCCAAACCTGACATACAAAAAGTGTGCAAACTAATTAACCGTGAGTAAAATTCCTGGAGGAATTGGGTTATTTACAAACCTCCTTTCTGGTTCTAACACAGTATGAAAGTGCATTATGCCAACGTGACCTCAATCCCTTAAGCTGTTGTGCCCTCTAGCTGTAGGTAAAGGAGGGCAAGAGAAGTGTGTGTGTGTGTGTGTGTGTGTGTGTGTGTGTGTGTGTATGAGGTACCTGTAACTGTGATGCTGCCTGTAGAGAAAACCTGTATGGTAGCTTTGATATTTTTGATCCTGTACGTGGCAGCAGGATGGAGCTCTGGTTCATAACTGACAAACGCACACAAACACATGGTTAAAGCACTGTACACTGAAGGCGTTCAGCACACACATCCAACAACAAGCGCACATACAGCGGCTGTTTCCATGATGACAAAAACCAGTAACTCCATATGTTGTCACATAAACAAGTGAATCAGAGGCTGGCTACACCAACACGCACCAGCGTCTTCTTGTCTGCCAAATGCATATTAAAGCGCTCACACCACTAGAGGTCATACTGTCCGTGCAAATATTAAACCACTAAAAGTAAAAGCAATGTAACATTTTAAACAGGGCTATGACCTTCATAATACATGTACTGAGTGAGGTGTCTCAGGCAAAGGTGACTCAGAATAAATGACAGTGATAGGTAGTTACGACAGTGATCTGATTTCCTTATGGGATCCCAATAAACCAAAAGCAGCGTTATAAAACACAAGAGGTCCTGGATTGACAGGATGGCCTGCTACAGGAGGGAGCAAAATCAGTACAGTCAACTCTAAATACTGCTTAAGTCAGACAGGCGTGGGTGCTGATGATAGTGATGATGTTTATTAGTGTGATGGAGGTGGTGGTTGTGGTGTACAGTTCTTTATTTACCTGGCAATGGGTCGGTTGTTCTTAGTGAAGTCTATAAGGTGGATTGCAAACGGCATGGAGCACACTGCCAGCACATTCACAACTTTGAATGCTGAAAACCTCACCTGAACAAACAAAACACACATATGAATGCATTTACATGTAAATACTTTTATATTAATGGAGTACTCTTTTCTTACAATCTTGGTCTTATGGCCTTTGCATTAAAGTACACTTATATCCTTGTTTGTACTCGTTGTAGTTATTGCAGAAATAGCAAACACAAGTGTTTTGCTAGACAAAACCTTTAACCCAAGCAAATACAAATAAATCGAAGACAGCTGCTATATGGATTGCAGATCTATTGTACATGCAGCTGTTTGTTTGTGAGTCATGAGACATGACCCGCTAAAGCAAATGACAAGTCAAAAGAAGTGTTTTCAATATAATTCTATTTGGAACTGCCTTAAGGCCGGTGCCTCCTTGAGTCCAATTTGACTCTTATTATGCTAACCTTCAGGCATATTAGCCAATACTATGACAATAAGACCAGCACTGTAAAACACTCACCTAAAACTCTACTGACACACCACATGCTTGCTTATAGGCCTACAACTGAGTCAATATGTATAGATTGTACAACTGTAATGTGATGTTGGTGTCTAAATTATTATTACTATGCAATTACAGAATGTAAACTGTAAATGACAGTTTGAGTGTGACTTTGTATTTCCACACACGACCATTAAACTTTATACATGTATTGACAAGCTCACCAGTTATGATATTCATGTTTCTACACATTAAAAAGAAGAAGAAGAAACTGAAGAAGAAGAAGAAGAAAAAAAAGAACAACAACAACAACAACAGGTATCTGTTATAATGCTTTTAACCAACAGCTACGTGATTATTCTCACCTTGAAGCCTAGCTTCTGCAGACAGCGTGCTAACCTGCGGGCACCCAGCTTTGCATCGTCCTCGCTGAACAAAAGAGGAGAGCAGGAGTAAGCGCCAGCAGTGCCAACAGTGGTAATCATACCGTGTATGGTTTGGCATGCAAAAGAGATATAACGCATAAACAGTAAATTTCAGCATTAAGAGGATCTGTAGGTTCAGGATGCTAACAACCAAAGACATCACTGTGCTGGTATGTGGTGGCTGATTTGCCAAAAATGATAATTACTAGATCTGATGTCAGCATTGTACCTGTGACAGGGGAGACAACCAATAATGCCACTGCATTACTGGCAGTTGGTGGTGGATCCTGCTCAAACATTCAGCTGAAGCCAACGTTGCTGCACCAACAATAAAGAGGCAGGACAGCCAAGGCCGTCACAGCAGCCAAGATTTCTTTCAGCAGAGAAAATGAATGGCCCTTTGGCAAATAGCAACTCTATTTGTTGTTAGTGTGAGTGTGTGTGAGTGTTTCATGTGTACCTTGTTGCTCCAGTGCAGATGATTTTCCCTGAGGACCAGATTGAGGCTGTTATCTTGGGTTTACGAAGCTTCATCAGGACTTTCTAAAAAAAAAAAAGTGGTCCACGTGGCCCACATTATACACCCTTGAAAATGCAGTAAAGCTGTACATATTTGGATGTATTTTTATCTCTACATGGAGCACTTCTTTCCCTTGTATTCGACTTCCTTACCCCTACTTCCGGCTTGTAGATTACATTGATTCCCTCTAAGGCAATGGTGCGAAGGTTGAGGTGGCACCTGGTCCTGAAGGTTGCCACCACATTGGTGACAATGATATCAAGTGCCTCGTCATTGCTGGAATCCATGAGGAAGTGTGCAGTGCAGCAAGAGGACCACAGGGGCTTTCTCCTCACACTTCTATCAACACCACCACCACCATCACCACCATTTCATGGACGGAGAGGGAGACACGACTAGCTGGAAGAAGAAAAAAGGGCCGTGATTTATTAGCATTTTAAGTTTGAAGTTTAGCTTATGACAAACATTTATTTTGAATTTAATATTTTTCACACAAGTACTGTGTAACAATGTAATGTAGCATCAGTTACCCTTTTTAAAATCGTATTATTTATTGTTTTTATGAGTCACATTAGAGCAGCTTATAGCTAGTTGTTCTTACTCCTGAATGAAAACGTTAAAATGTTAGGATGCGGGATTAACTTGTTACCTTAGCTGCAGCACCAATTCATCTGACTTTCCAGCTATGTGGTCCCCTTCTGGTGTGGCTCAAAACACCAATCACACAGGCATCTGCAAGACATTAGAGGAGAACGTTAATTGAAACATTTCGTTTTTTGAATGTACTTCTACGCTACTGTGGCCATGAATTAACATTAGCCTGTCCGCTATTGATGCAGCTAGATATGTTAGCTACTCTATGTCGCGACGAAATTATCAAGGAAGGCTTAAAACGGTATATAATGCATTTATCACTTAAATACGTGAACGGGTACGGTATAACTCGTCGTAGTTGTATGTAAAATGTAAGGTTTATTGGCGTTATAGCTCATACATCGCTCACCCCAGTGTTGTATTGCATAGCAACGCAACTGATAAGCTTGTTAAGGAAAATGCTGCTAGCTAATCTTGCCGGCTGTCAACTATTCATCGCAAACTAATTCAGCATAATTGTATGAACTAGCGTGTTGTTGTGGCTAGCACTCCACTGAAATCAATGACTAAAAACAACAGACAAACACAGGGTAACGATAAAGTTACATCACTAACTGTCCAGCTAATGTTGTGACTAAAGCTACCCGTTAGCTACCAACAAAGAAAAGTGCACAGGCAGTAATGAATGAAAAGTTGTTAGCTAAGCTAACTAGCAGGCTAGCTGTCTAACGTTACACCGAGGACGAGGTACTTCCACTGTGGGTTTGCGTGTTAATGGCAAATGTGTGTATCTCAAATGTTTGCTTTAATTCTTTAGCTACCTCTTCAGCTAGCTCAGTGCTGTACCCCGAGACATAAACAATCCAGTCAACGGTAAAATTTGTGGACAGACCCCTTCCTCCACGGACAAGGGACCAGCAAGTAAACCACTTTCCGGTTTCAGGTTTCAAAATAAAACCATATGACTTAGTGAACGTCAATATACCTACAACTTCCTGTTACAACTTTCAAAATACAACGACAAAACATGAATCACCCCAGCAGTGGTCCGTGGGTCCCGTTTTCAGTGTTTACTAAAAGGAAAATTTGTATAATTAAATAGTTTTACAATCTGAAACTTGTCTTGCCTTGGCTCATTTTCTGCGAGGAACATTTAAAATAACACATTTTCACTGAGTGCACACTGTAACCACCCCTACACATCTACATGTGGTGTTTTGTTTCACTGGATCCGAAGGTACTGGGCACCAACAACTTTGGTTTTTTTCTTTATTGTTAAAGAGATCAAGGACACGATTCATTTCAGGTTGCCTACTTGAACAGCAATCAGTAGATGGTCTAAACTTGGTATCTTGCACCGCCATGTGGACAATGAGGGTTTTCTTTTTTGAAAAAAGAAATATTTTGACAAAGTTTGAGGTAAGAAAAGCTCAAATGTTCTACACCAGGTCCTGCAGAATTAACTAATAACTTAATGTCATTGGTAAACTTGTTAGAAATGAATTCTGAGTCATTAAAAGTTACAAGTTGCAAGTCCAAGACAGGGTTGAAATGCTCAATCACTCTAGCCAAATTCCGTGTCCACAAATTTGTAATCATCTACATCTGCCAATATTACACTTAAAAGGCTTATGTTAACACCATTTCCAGATAACAATGTGTAACTTCTTTTGTGTGTTTATGGTGTATTGACATTTAAGCTATGTGGATTAGAACATCTCCAAGGAAAATCAGCACATCTGGTCAGTAAATGCTCCTCAGGGAATTCTGGACAGGCTACAAAAGAGGAGAAGGAGTCAAGTTTGGAGGAATGTTTGTGTTATCAATGAGAGAATTCACAGCCGCTCCCGTGACTCATGAATGACTTTAATGAATGGATGCTGTCCTAAGGTTTCTGTGCGCTGTCACATACTGCACTGACTGTGACCTTTAGGCGGACTGCTCATGACTTTGTGAGGTTTTGTGTTGGTTATAGTTTTCCTGAGCTCGTTTGACTTGCTCTACTTTGTGGAACTTTGCACAACACTGCATGAAAGTGAAACTGATAAGAATGACATGTAATCTTTATGAGATAAAGTTAAACTAAACACATCTGAATGTGTGTGAGTTTGCGTGTGTATGTGCACAGGTTCATGTGTATTTGTTTGTACGCGTTAATATCCATGAGTTATTGCTTGCTTATGCACATTTGCGCATTGTGTCCTGTAACCTAGCTCTTCTGCTCAGAACACTGCAAACACTTCTCCCTGCCTGGCCTGCACCCAAACAAAACAGAAAAATAACTTCTTTATGATTCAGCCTTGTTGTTATTGTTCTTCCTCCCTGGTTACCAAATTGTCTCTCATCCCCTCTTGTTTAATCCTCCTGGGCTTCTCCTGGTGAAATATAGCCTTGTGGTTCACATCCATTCCGCTCAAGAGCCTTGTTCAGACGTCCTAAGATGTTTACTATAAAGGTTTAGATTTAGAGCAGGTTAGGGAAGTCAGACCACTAGCATTGATAGCGTGCGTGTGTTTGTGTGTGTTGTGAGACGGCTGACGCAGGGCGCAGGAGTATGTTTACAGTTTGTTGGGCTGCACATCACTGGGGCAGCTTCTTCCCAAGGGAACAATGCTCTTATTCTCATTAGGTCATAAGATGCAGCATGTAAACACACAGATGTGAGCACTTACGGCTTAATAGATGCAGATATGTCTAAGAGTAAATAGATGGTCCATCACTTTAACTACTCTGTGTGTTTGTCAAAGAGAGAGTGACTGGGGAAAGTGAGAGATAAATCATTTTTTCATGCTTCTGGGAGTATTTGTGTTTGTGTGCCTGCATGTGTGTGCATATGTTTATATGTGTGTAACAATCGTTTTTATATGAATTGTGATCAGCTATTGGCTAACTTGGCTACACCCCTACATTTTTATCAATAAAATAATATACATAAATAATTAATGAAATCAAATGTTTGCTATTGAGTTTCACACTGTTATCATCAGGGTGAATGGAGGATGCATATCCATACATCCTCAGGCCCCAAGAGGTGTGTTTTCCTTTGAATGTCTGAATGGTCTGGACAGTTTGGTGTTCTTATGACAAACAGCTGACAATGTTACATTTTTCTTTAAGAAAAACATACTAAAACAAAGTCACTTTTACAAAAACACTCAACATGAATATGCCATTTCTTTAAAAAAACTTGAGCCGTCGGTGTCAGCAGATGTGTCTTTGCGGAGATGTTCTGCCGGGGTGATCTCACTGTTGCCTGTAAACTGGGCGTGTTTGTCAGGACCCCAGTGTTCTGTTTATGTTGGGCGTACATCACAGGCCCATTTCAAAGGACATAAGAGAGTGAAGTTAAAGCTTTTGAGAGTCTTAGCGGTGGTGTTGTAAAACTGAATTCAGTACTGGTTTGATGGCTTGGTGGGAACTGTGTCAGATTGCTAAAGGCTTAACCAGTATGAGTTTTGTCAGTAGGGATTGAAAAGGATGAGGAAATGAAGAAGTCAGTTGGGATACTGTGACAAGGCAAAAAATGACAAAAATAGAAGCAGGAGGTAAAGGCTCCAAATGATAAAAGTAAGGAGAAGGAGAGAAGACAAATACCTATTTGTCACATTTGTATGCGCATTAAATGTGCAGGTCTTCACTTCTGCATGGATGCACAAACACTGCATCTGCATGCCCATGTACTGTATGTGTGTACTTATGAGTAAGTGTTTCTGTATGAGACAGAGATGGATAGTGTGCGAGTTTGCCGTGCGGAGGGAATCCAGTGCTTTGGTAGTGCTGCTCTGGGGGCTCCCAGTGTAAACACAAACGTGGGAACGACCAAGCCTGTTTATATCAGCTCCATTCTTACTAGGTCCAGTTAGCCAGACTTCAGGGGCACGAAAAATAAACCTGGCCAAAAACTCTCAGTTTAGCCATCATTTTAGGATTATATACTACAAATTCATAGATAGGTATAGATATAACATAGAAAGTGGTTACCTCAAATAGTTCTATATATAAGTTGTTTTATGGAAAACAAACATAAATCCTTTCTGTACATGGAAATCTGATAATGCATGTGGTATAAGATATACAGGTAATGCTTTACCCAGGTTTTCATAAACCCCTCCTCAGTCACAAAATATCACAGTTTTTTATTTTTTTATTTTTTTAACCTGTTGAAGTCAGATCATTTAAAGAATGCATGGAGAGAAATATACAAGTGAAACATAAGATTTACAAATGTGTACAATGATTTGTGCATCATTTTTAGTACTAGCAATTTGAACACATCTAAAACAGTTTTACAAATGCACATGACAGACCCTGAATAAATATTAATATTTTATTATATTATACATGCAGATGTTTTACTTCAACTTCACAGATCTGATTATTTACGCTTTCCAAAAGTTTCCTGTGTAAATACATGTCTAAAAATATTTGTGACATTCTTTTGTATTTATTTACAGATTGTTAAATGTGAGTGCACTGATTGCATAATACACACAGATCAGGCTATGTTTGCATGTGGAGTTCTAATCTTATCACTAAGGAAAAATGTACCCTGTTATTACAGATTAAGTATAGAGTGACTACCTGTACTTACAGAGTAGTTACGCATCTGTGAATACTCCAAATAACGCAGAAATCATTGTACACATTTGTAAATCTTATTTTTCATTTGTATATCATATAATAAATGTTTGCAACTATATTGAGACTAGTTTCTCTCCATAAGGATGCCCCAGTGTGCCAACAGACCCCACACTCCCTGTCCATTTATTCACCTAAATGTGGAGGAGTCTAACATATACAAAAGAGCCAAAAGAGGCCAAAAAACTAAAAAAAAGACAGTGAGATTAAACCAAACAAAAAAGAGTTTCTACAAGGAAGTAAAATCTCCTCACCCACCCATCCCATCACAGCTCCAGAGGTGAGGCCAAGCTCACACAGAGAAACAATCACTCCAACACATCATGCCAGATTTACTGGCCTAACATTAACACACCTGCACAAATGTTATGGAGTTCCCGGCTAAGCCATGTTTAGACTAGTTTTACAAAAGATGACACTGCCATGAGCATTATCTGATGCAACTCCAGTCTGCAGAGAAAGCACCTGCTCTTTTTAGAAAAAAAAGAAATGAAAGAATATGGAGGAATCTGGGTCAGGCTGAAATCAATGTCTCTTATAGATATATTTATCTCTAAATGGCAGGATGGCAGGATGGCAGTTTGATTTATGATTTATTCATATGCAAACTGAATAAGGATTGTTTTTAATATATCTTTTATGTCTACTGTTTTATTGCCATTCCGCCAATACATGAACATGTTGCATGATAATTTATAGGTTGCGTAATAGTAACCTTTATAATCTGTATACTTTCAATTTAAATAAGAAAACACTCCACACAAAAACAGAGCAGCAGAGTAGGGATGCCTCATCCAGAGTGGAAAGACATGATACACATGAGAAAATTGCCTTTTTTTCCCCATTTATTTACAGTGAACCCATGTTTTAAATTTTTTTTGGGATTAGCTCAACTATGAAAAGCTGCATAAAACCAGTGCTTTTGGAATTACATTAAAACTCCTGATGCCAAAACTTCTTTTTGTGGCTCCTCACTGACAGCCATGATGAAACAATACATTTCTGCTGCAGAACTGGGGCCCGCTGGCCATTTTTGTCAGCACCTCAGACAGACAGACAGACAGCCAGTGTTTGGATAGAGAAGGAGTTGCTGTAAGCCTTGTGGAGTGGGTTCTTCCTCTCTCACAAGAAAACAGAGCGCTCCGAAAACAAACTGCTGTAAGAGCGAGGAGGAGTCCGTTTGAACGGCACCTAACAATCACAGAGGAAAACCACACGTGTGTCAGCTGGTCAGTGCAGGAGTCGGGTGATGGGGTCACCAGAGCTCCCTTCAATCACACACCTGGTTGCCCTTTTTCAGATAAAATATCTGTGTGTTCGCAGTCAGGCATGAAATGCACCATTGTCACGGTGTGTCTACGTTAATGTATGTAGGAAAAGAGAAAACAAAAACCAAACAATAGTCAAGATGTTGGCTCTCTTTTCTGGTATCTGTGAGTGTGTGTGTGTGTGTGTGTGTGTGTTTAAAGTGCTTATAAAGATCTGAATTTGAGTGGAATGGGGGGGTGGTAGGTGTTGACATAGAAGGATGTTTTGGGGTGGCGTTTTGGGAGCGAGTTGGGGTGAAGGTGTAGAATGATGATAGGAAGGAGGGATATGTGATAAGGGGGTGTTTTGTTTTAGCGGCTCAGAGTTTGGGAGTATCGTTTGTACGGCGTGCGGCGCTGTTGCATGTTTGCAGACATGCACGCAATTTCTAATTGATCTGCTTTTGCTCATACTCATGTCTGTGTGCGATAAAACAAAGCAACAAAAATCTCCCACTCATATGCAAGCAGCATGCACAGACAAACGCAAGCCCACGTGCACGTACGTGCACACACTCACACACACACACTGATATCTAAATTAATGGTCTCCTTGGGGAGTCATCCAAAGGCCACGGGCGTTTGGGAGAAAAGATTCTTGGAAAAAGGCTTCATCATCAGAACATTTGATCATTAGTAACCCCATCTTAGTAATCCAGAGAGAAAGAGAGAGGTACACTAAGGAATACATGGACAAGGTCATATACTTATCATGTTGAAGAGACATTTACTTTACAGTCCCTCCAAATGACGATAAAAGTGTTAGATAGAGAGTAGCGGACGGGGAGTTAGCCTTTGGTGTGAGGAGCAGAGACACGGTAATGAAGCAAAGAACATTTAAATAGTTCAAAGAAAGTCCAAAAGCAGAAAGAAAGAGTTAAAAGAAAAGGAAAATGTCAATTCTCAGCAACTTAGACTCCCTCTGTCTTCTTCAGCCTCACTCTGTGCAGGAAGTCATTAAAGAATAAGCCAATAAAGCTGTGTCAGATATATTGTATCCCCATCCTCCACAGAGATATAAAATATTGGCCTCCCATTCTCATCAGACATGGGGATCAGCATTTTACAGGCCCACAGTGTCCTCCTTTAGAGTTCAGAGAGTTTACTGAAGTTATCAACCGTCTTGTTGTTGGTTTTAACATAATTGTTTCCGGTTTTGTTGAACATGACTCATAAAGAAGGGGCATCCTGGGTAACACAAAGGTTTTAAATGTGGGAATGTTTTGTTTGTTTTAAGTTAGTGACTCCAGCATTGGACCTTGAAGTTTGTTTTTTGGCCACTAAAAGAACAATGTGATTTGGGAGTGATCCTTATCTGGTACTTTCCCTAAAAATGATTTTTTTCTTCAGCCATGACTAACTTCTGAGGGAGACGTCTGCTTCTTTAGCTGCTATGTATTCAATAATTTGTGGCTAACTTTGTAAGTTTTTTTTTTTTTTTTTTTTTTGCTTTTCTGCTGATCACCTGCCTTCTGGTGAAGACGAGGATCGTGAGAGCAGTTAGAGTGAACCCAAACAGTAAAGTTGTGAGTTGCAAAACTTAAAAGTAAAAATACACTAAAATGCTGACAGAACTGCATCTGACTGCAGAGTAGTAGTAAGAGAGACCCCTTTCACACACATGTAGTCATTTGATCCATTGTTAATAGAAAAGTATTGGTTATAGCACTTTTAATGTTTAAGATATTGATTATAGCCCTACACACCAATGGCCCACACACACAGATGTCTTCACGTATTAGACCTCCTGTCAGGAATGTGTGGGCTTGATTGACATCTACGTCACTTCTCTGTCCATTTTATTGTGTTTTTTAAGGCGGAATAACTTACACCTTTATGATTCTTTTGGTGACATCATGTTATTCTATCAACTGAAATATAACCGGTATAGCTGAAGGTTACTGGTTTGCCACTGTGGTTCCCTCAACCTTCCTACCACCAACCGGCAGACAGACAAAGTTACTGACTAGCTGGTGAACATAGTGGAGCAGTTTGAAGCTAATATTTGAAACAGGTTGGCTTATTATCACGCAAAGCTAAATTACTGTAAATGACATGTTATACTCAGTGTTTGTGTGTGTGTGTGTGTGGTGGGGGGGGGGGTGGGGGGCAGTTCAGTTTATGGTAATATTCACTGTTTCTTTGTTCTTTGCCTGTCTTGTTTTCCCCCTCAGATTTAGTTTCTAACATGTTAGGAAGTATTTTATATATCATGCAAACAAAGAGACTGATTTTGAAAGGAAAATAAGCAACTGCTGTTGCTTTTTCTCTTGATAAGACAGTTAATGCTCGTCCAAAATAAATATGCACTTATATTAGGGTAACAAAAGAACATGTTATTCATGGATATTTTGGTGCACTGAAAGTGTGCTTTTACTTTTAGTATTGCATGTTTCTTAATAGATAGGTAGATACCATATTAATGGTAGGAAAAGAAGAGAGCAATAAAACATGATGGAGGGATAGGGAAGGAGGGAGAAAGGGTAAGGAGACGAGGTTAATCCAAACAGACTTGTGCCAGGTTATTTTTACGACAGTCCCATCAGCCATTATCTGCCTGCTCTGTTATGGTTAGGGATAAATACAGACCTGGGCAATACCAAGGAGGGATATATTTCTGTGTGTGTGTCTGTGTGTGAATGGTTTTGCGTCTGTGTAGTTATGTGTAGTTTCATGAGCATACGTATGTGGTCTCTCTCATTCTCTCAGGCTCTCCTCCACTGCAGCAGCCAGGGAAGATAACCACAACAGTTTATTCCATTTCATCAGACACTCTTCTGGCTATTTTAGCCCTAATGGACACAGAGCAGAACTCGCCTTTTTATCTTCTTGCTCAATAAAAATCTTAAGGCCAGTCTGCTCATGAGACGCTCTGTCTCTGAGCTAAATAAATATCTGTGTATTGACTAAGCTGGTGAGTGGGGGGGGCGGGGGGGGGGGACGTTTGAGAGAGTCTCTGTGTTTGTGATAAGTGAAGTAGTTTCTGTGGGAAACAATTGTGTGAGGGAGAGAGAAAGAGGACCTGAACATAGTTACATGATATCATGATATCTGGCATCAGGCTCTCATCTGTTAGCTTTCCAAACACCTGTGTTTAAGGCGTGGAGTGAAGATAAACGAGGGGTTTAAACTTAGACACACAGAGAAATGAATCTGTGTGTGCGCGTGCATTTACGCATGTATATGCAGGCATGTGTTTGAAAGATGAAGCATTTTGTGAATTTGAAAGCCCATGACGCTATTTTTATCATTAAATGCTTATTTAAACATGCACTTTAGTGTTGCCTATGTGACTATCTACAGTATTTCAGTTTACACTCACCTGCTGCCTCATGAAAGCAAACTGCCCTGTGCGTTTAGGTGAGTGTGTGTGCGCCGTCGCCCATGTGCGTGTTGCTGCGAGAGGAGCAGAGGTGATGGTGAGTTTGAAGCAGCAGAGAAATGATCTACAAGGTTTATTATCTTTAATTAGCATCCGGGGGAAAGAGACAGATAAGGACCACCATTTCGCTGATGGATCTGCTCTGTGTTTTTTCCCAAACCTAGAAGAAACAGTGTAGTACAAATGCAGAAAAAACAGACTGAGGTATCATCAGTCCTGGAAAAGCCCAGATGCCTCCAGTTATACCTTTATTTGTACCATAACATGGGTGGCCATACTGTATCTCCAATGCAAAACTGTACTGCATGTACACATGTTGTAATTATTCAAACTTACCTGAACATTCATACAAAAAGCAGATGTTTTAATGGCAGTTTTAGTGCCTCATACCAGAAAGTAGCACAGAGAAATTAATTTAAGCGTCCATGAAAATCTGCTGTCGACAATGCTGACAATAAGTTATAACAATAAATTCAAGTACGTGCACTATCTCATGGCTGATGCAAACCATGCCACATCTGTTATGCAGACCAGTTATACTACAGCAGAGCAGGGTTTTTATAAAATTGGAAAGTGCAACACAGCTAATGTGATAGCTTCTTCCATTTTGGACTCTCCAGGTCTCTTCTTTTAATGTCAGCACTGTCAAGACTATGACAGTTTGCACTATTTGCTTGTCAAAGTTCAACGAAATTGAACTCAATATGAAAGCTCCACATGAATCTACTTTGTCTCCAAAGCGAATCCTCTGAAAATGATGATTTAATTTACAGATTACCATTGATTTTGGTGTAATATGTCAATGTTATAAATACCCATGAGGCTGACAATGAAAAAAAAACATTTTTAGAAAGTTTTGATAATAGATTTTTTACACTTTTTTTTTCAAGAAGTGTACCAAGTTAACAATATTGGAAGGAGAAATACATTCAATTGGGAATCAAGAAAACACTTGTGAAGCAAACAAAACTTGTTAATGTATGTCTACAAATTGTTAACAATTAAAGAAGTTAACAGTGATGATGATGATGATGATAGTAATACTGTAAAAGTAACAAGCGCACGTATACACACACACACACACACACAAACACACACACAAACACTTCTCACCTCTTAAGATGCAGATTGCTGCTGTCAAATAAATACGTCAAAAATTAAATACACACAAACAGCTGGACAACAGCTGATGCACCACAGTGACAGAGGTCTTTTGCGTAACTGTGTCTGTGTCTAAGCGAGAGAGAGGATGAGCAAGAAAAAAAACAGTTTTATGTGCATGTATGATTCAGAAGCAACAACACTTCTTTGTAATATGACATGATGTAAATTTGAAGTTTGGTACAAAGTTGGACATCTGTGTGTATGTGTGTGGTCATCCAGACTACGTAACTATCAGTGATTATACTTGAGATTAACTATTGGCATAGCTTCTGTCACACCTCTTTGTGATCATAAACAACTCAACAACCTTCTGAAGAAAAGCAGCAGGAGAGACAGAGAGAGATACATACAAACAGCACAAGAAGAATAAAGGAAAGTGGAAAAAGGGGAAGGTTCCCAATGTTGTATTTCCTGAGCAACATCTTGCAGATATTCCAGTGACAGTTCACATCCACAGAAATGACAGCATGTTGATGTACAATTCAGCCTTAACACTGTATAAGTCAATTATCAAATAATGCTAATATTTTCAGATGAGTAAAATGTCCACACATCTTAAGGAGATAAATAATTCTAAATTAAAATGTTGAATATACAATATATCACCTAGAATATATTGGAATTGGGGATTCCCCTGCACTTTGTTTCTGGACACAAAAGAAATTATTTTCTAATCATTTAACTTTATTCAATGCAGCCCCACTGCTAACACTGCTAATACATATTTTTATATGTACACTTGACTCAGGAGGAAGAATAATAAAAAAAATTGTTGTGATGCATGGAATTATCAGTGTGCACTAACATTATATTTTCTGGACGGCTGTACAGCGTTTCAAACTAAACTCTTCAAATGCTAATAAGAGGCAGCTAGCTAAAAGTTTAAGATGTCAGTTAATCTGCCAATAATATGGTACAGATATGTTTGTGCTGAGTCTCATAACTGCCTGCAGTATGGTGTCATTGGAGACATATGCAAGAACATGAACTTGCATTTGGTATTTAGCAAGATAATTCATTAAACAAATGCTACGGCTAACATCTAGCAGAGAGATCAGCAGACATCTGTTTGTGATTATGCTGTAAAGGTAAGGTGCTGTTGTGTCTGTCCTCTCCTACTAAGTGGACCTGTCTGTTAGCTGCACCGGAGCTTGGGTTACCCTCACAAACAAATACATGCACACACTAATGAGCTAATACACACATACACACATGTCTGCTTCCTGCTTTGGGACTTGGGGTTCAGATGATCTTAAAGGTCTCTTGAGATTTAATGTTAGATGTTTGTGTGCATATGTGTGTGTGTGTGTGTGTGTGTGCCAAGGGCACTTTTATCGCAGCTCACATCTCACCTCTTAGTCATCTCCTGTTAGCCTCCGGTAGCATTATGTCTGCGTCTCATGGGAGAACTGATACACACACTCGCGCAAACACAGATTAGGCTGAAATGAGATGTGAGAAGGTGCTGCTAAGGTCAGCTTTCTTAATCTTCCACACACATACCATCAGTTGGGTGATGCGCCAAATCACAAGCCCTAAACAGCCAAGCATGTCCGCTCTATTTCATAATTTCACATTCCTTTTTTTAGCTTCTTTCCAGTTTCCACTTTTCTGTCATAAATACAACTGATGGCTTTTCATGTTTATATTACAACAGTGTAGAAGATTTGTTGTTGTATATTCTGTGCCTGGCTTTCTGTGTGTGTGCAGTATGTTAGTGTGTGAGGGTGTGTGTAAGAGATTGTACACATAAGTCAAATGTGCAGTGTTTGTACAAGTTCCCTCCCTGTACATCAGACCCACTCCTTGAGAGGAGGGAGTATCAGTGGAGCAGCCCAGGAGGAGCCTCGATCCTGGGCCGGGCGGGGGCAATGGTTCCCTCTGGGACCTGGAGGGAGATTGTAGGCTGCAGGGAAGCAGCAGCCAGGGAGGAGGAGAATATGCGTAATGTCTTTGCCCAGGAAAACAGAGGTTTTCCTGCATTTGGGGCATGTCAACACGTCCCTGGATATCAGCAGTTCTGGAAGGTTTATCCAGAGATATAGACAGGTTATGTGGGTGTATCTTACTTGAGCCTGGAGTTTGTTCATGTAGACAAGGGCAGGCTGACGCCTCCCTCCGCAGAGACACATGCAAAGAAATACATAAATGCAGAAACACACACACTACACACTAGTCTTTAGGGACTGCTCCTATCTCTCTTCCTGGGGTCTGATAATAGTCTCTCCCTGCACCGTGAGCTACAGTAACCACCACTGAATGCCATAGAAAGTTATAGATAATCGATGTGTGTATTTGTGTGTGTGTGTGTGTGTCAATGGACTGTTTGTGGGTGTGCAACAATTAGCTAATCCGACCGCTGAGACAGAGGAGATATGATGTGGTGAGATCATTTCATCTGCAAGGGGGGAAAAACAATGACGTTCAGTTCATTTTTCTAAATAAAATAAAGATGCTGCACTTCAAACATTTTGCGAGGAGATAATTAATATAAAATATAAATAATAAATATGAGACTTTTCCATCTTGGTAGCTACTCAGGAATTTGTGCACCTTATTTAACGTGTTACAAAAATGTCCACATGTATAAACAGACACACACACACACACACACACACACACACCTGTCACCCCAACCCCCCTGAGTAATGAGGAGGAAGACGATCAAAGCGCAGAACCTGATCTAGCCAATAAGAGAACAGCACTGTTTATCATCCCTCTCCATCATCGCCCTCCATGTTACAGCCTGACTAATCAGGTGTGAATAATATCAGCGACGGTCCAGCGTTACACCGCTAATTAGGTGTGTGTAATGATAATCCTGACATTACATCGCCAGTCATTCACAGACATCAGTCAGGGAATAGGCCAGCACAGCCATGTGAAATGAATAAACTGTACTTTGGATACACTTTACTCAAACACGTGAAACTCAGTGATCTGTGCATTCCTCCTCTCATTCTGAAATCTTAAATGTAAGTAGTGTTGAATCTCTGGAAGGCAAGTTGAAAAGCTTCACGTTTTGTAACATTGCAAATATGACACCACAAACCTTGAGCATTAGGCAGCTATTCAAATCTCAACATTTTTGAAGCCCTAGCCTTCAAACCTGATTTTCAACATTTCAAATCTTAAAATGAAATTGGGATGTGATTTTAATCTCATAAAAACTGTGGTTATTTATTATGTAGTAATTTGTTTTTTAATTAATTAGTCATAGGTATTTTTTACAACAGAACAAAATAGCATTGTTAATTGTTTAAGATTAAGTGAAACATTGGTTTACAGGTTTTAATCTTATTAACTGTACGCCTGTTCTGTTATCCTGGGCACGCAAAGGCTTAAAGCTGGATGCCACTTTGAAATAAAGGTATTAGTGTTTAAACCAGATTGAGTGTGTGGCTGCATCTTGGCTGAAAAGCAGTTTTTTGCTCAACTGTTTTGACTCTATTTGTTTTGGCCAGATGGAATTGACCAGACATCCAACAACAGAGTGTGTGTGTGTCTGTGTGCTCTGAAGGATTTAGTAGGGTGCTGGGAATTCTGGTCTGCTGGAAGATCAAACCACACACACACACGCTCAAATGTTACCACTGTGTGAGATAGAAAACTGAACAGCATCCCGCTCTCTGTTTATAAACTGCAGCCTCAATCACAGTGACAGAGACCAGACCTTTGACTGTCGTACGCTGCTCTACTGCCCAGCGCTGCAAAGGGAAGCCACACACACACACACCCTGTTTTTATCTGTACATCCAATCACCAGGCCACCAGTTCAGTTTGACTAAAGGCTGGAGCAGAGGTTAAAAAAGTGCAATACTGTAGTAACACATGCTCACACACAAACACACTCACACTGCAGCTGCCTCACGTCTCTCTTACTTCCGACAGGCCACTTTGGGCACTCAGCCAATTCAAGTTCAAGCCAATACAACTTAAGTAACGGTGTGTGTGTATGTGTATGTGTATGTGTGTTGTTCCTGTTGGACATTTCAGCCAAAAACTTCAGTCTAAAATGTTGTTAATCTCTTTGTGGGTTTCTCTGCAGTGTGTACCTTGTTACTTGTCTGTTTCTCTCCTTTGCCAAGGTTGATTTGTTATTGATATCCGTCTGTCTGTCTTTGCCATGTCTTCTTCTCTCATTTTCTATTTCACTGTGCAATAATCAATATCCACACTAATGTAAATTCACTGCGTTTCTTTGTATATATATTTATTATTTTTTATTCCGTATTGTTGATAAGCTCTTTCAGCACGCAATATTTTTATTTGTATCTTATTCTTTCTATATTTTATATCTACTACTGTTTGTGGCACTATCACCTTTACTACTGTAGCCCTGCAACTTCCCCATTGAGGGACTAATACAGGTTTATCTTATCTTATCTTATCTTTCTCTATAGCAATTGGCTTTAAGGGGATTTTTCTTTAAGTATAGAAACCGCACACTAAAGGTGTGTTCAGAAAGAGAGCAATCCTTTTTTTGCAATCCTTTTTGCGCCAGTGCACTGGCTGCACAGGCATTAACTTCTTAAATGTCAATATGGGTGAACACACAATAGAGAAGCTGTCATTAACGTGCATTTATGATGTTTCATCTGATCTGTGATCGTAAAAAAGTGATTTCATCAGCGTGTGAGCGCAGCATTACCAGGGGTTTCTCTTGATTTACCAGATGTTGGTTGAGATGCTGTTAAAATGCCTAGCTTGCTAGGAACAATTTATTAGCCATTAGCCACTTTGAGGCGTTTCAGTGTGGACCTGATCTTCACAAAAATGATGAAAGTGTCGACGTTCACACATAAGCAGTGTTTTCACTTGTGATAATGTCCACTAGCCTCCTTCATTCAGTGTCTTTGAGCACAATGACAACATCCAGGTTTGTTCTAGTCAAAGCAGCCTGTTGTTCCCGTTGTCTGATTGGTCGGTGAGGTGAGAAGGTGATCGTTTACCTGCAGGTGTACTTTACGGATCCTCACATTAAACAACATCAATATCTATCCAGTATTGGTGTGTATTTGTGTGTTGGTATCACATACATTGTGAAACTCAATACATTTACCACAGATGCACACACTTACAAGCATGTGCGCACACATTCCAGAGACCAATACACTCCAACTCCCTCACACTGTAAGGACAAGACTTCCAGGTCATTAACCTACACTGTGAAAGAATATCAGTCTTATTCTGGAGAATCACTGTTTGCCTCCCCCCGGATGTTCCTGTCACTGAATATCAAAGGATTCTAGTCTTGTTGAAATATAATATGATATTTCCACTCCCCTAAACATCTTCATAATTCTCTCTTATTGCCCAGTTTGTCCGCCACATCCTTTTGCCCCAGCTTTCTCCACTCCCTGCTGTATCTTTGCACTTTCTGCAACCTCACACTTTTATGTGTGTGTGTGTGTGTGTGTGTGTGTGTGTATGTGTGTGTGTGTATGTATTTGTGTGTTTGTGTGTGTTGGGGGAGTATAGCTGTGATAAGGGACAGGGAACTGGAGTACTCAGACATAGATGGATGATGTTTTTCTCACCCTAAACCTCACTCCAAGATTACAGTTTCTCAGTCTGTTCTTTACAACCCCCAAGCAACAGGGTCAATTTGTTTTTCATTTTATGTTTTTTTTATGTGGAATGTTTTGCCAATAAATAAAACAATATTTTGCTTCTGATTATGCTTCCTTTCTCTCAAATAACTTTTTTCAGATGTCACTCAAATTTGGGTGAGGAAAGAAGATCGGAAATGTAGTTTTTAAAAAATGAAGTCAGGCTTTGAGAATAGGTGATCAGTCCACTTCAAAATAAAATTTGATATTGGTCAAAGTGAATCTTTATTTACCACGTTAAATATTGGGAATTAGAGAGTGAAATGTCACAGCGAAGACACATTAGCTTTAAGCATCAAAAGAAAATGTTCTCCCACAATCACATCATTTTGATCTAATGTAGGGACTCACATAGCCATAATTATGTAACGTTAACGGTTTAAGTCGTCTCTCCCTTTACAACATTACACATCTGCGAGGACCCATTGTGCCTTTCTGTTTTATTCTATTTGCAAAGTAGGCTAATAGACAAGCTAGCATAACTGCCTTCCACTCAATAGCAGAGCTTGCTAACGTTTCCAGCAGCAGCGACTTCCACTAGCTGTTGCTTTTTGTTCATGTTATGTCTTTCTTTCATGGGTCCAATTGTGGAGACGGCAAATAAGCAGTCTGTCAAAAGTCACTGCAACAGGTGGTCCTGTGACCTTAGAACTCTGTGCATTACTCTGTGATTCAAATCATGGAGTGGGAGCAATGTACTGCACAGAGAGTGCAAATCACAGAGAGGCCTGGTCAGTAACAGCTGATTAACTATCATGCTACTCACCCGCACAGATATCACACCAATTGAAGGTTCAGTAGTGACAATCAGAACAAATTCACAACCTCTGGATTACATTATTCTAGGGGGTGTTGTCACTGCAAAAAACAAGATTTTAATTTCAGCTTTTTGGTAATTACATTTTTGACCATATAAGTTCACAAGTCAAAACTTACACCAAGGATAAATATTTTGACTTTTTAGCAAAAGATGTATTTCAAATTTCAGTTCAGCACACCTAAACGAACCACCAGTATCTTACTCATTACAGATACAGTATTATTTGTTCTCCTGCAAGACACTCCTATAAGAATTCCACATGGCAGATCTACTGTTTCTCAGCATATGCAATTGTTTAACATTTACCAAAAGTGTTTGTGTGACACAGAGAGAAATGATAATGACCCGAGGCATCAGGTGTCCCCCTCGGTGGCCCTGCGAGCAACATCTGGAACCCGTCCCTTCATAGTGACATTACACAACCAGCCTAATCTTTGACCCCAAACCGGCTAATTAGCAGCATGTCCCTCCATAACTGCCAGGGTCCCCCTTTTTTTCGCCCTCCGTCTTTCTCACCCACCCTCCCTCCCCTCCACCTGTTGCCTCATGTCACTGTGTGACCGAGGCACTGAGAGAGGGGAAAAACGGTCACAGAGAAGGTCTCCTAAACACTTACTTATGGTACATTTACCATTCACATGAAGGGCTGTTAGCCTTTGCAAGTACAAATGATGTTACATCAGGGTCAGTGTTTTATTGACGCACAGGGGAGAGAGTTTCATGAGCTATTTTAGTTCCTCTCTCCCTGATTCTCTCTGGTGGATCCATGTATCTCAGAGGTGATCATCAATCTAGCAGACTCTATTATTACTTTTCCACAAAGTGCTTTGATTTCCAGCCCACCCAGGAGATTAAGCCCCCTCCTCCCTCTCTTTCCTCTCCCTCCATCCCTTCACCTATCTACTCTTTCTCCTTTCTCTCTGCTCCGTGCAGCGCCATCTCTCTCTTTTCCTTGCAGTGTCGGTCCCGTGAACTTCTTTCCAAAACGTCTTCTCCTCTTTCAGACTTGTAAACCTCCGTTCTTTTCAAGACGTTACTTATTTCCAACTGGATTTAAAAAGCAGCCCCACATTAAGTGCGTTTCTGTATTGTGTCACTTCTAGCGGGTGAAACGTAGCGGCGGTGCCTGTTTAGTGCACTGTGACACCGGAAGCAAAGGGGTTAAAGGTCAGCTCTCAAGAGACACACCTCTCATCCCTGCACACGCTTCAGCTGTGCAGGCAAAGGCGTTGTGTTCGCACGTACACACACACTGACACCCCTGCATCCCAGCAAGAAAGAGCTACAGCCTCATGCAAATGTGCTGCTTTAGGCACACAACATTTCAGTCACTCAAACTCACACCACATCATTCAGCAAGATGCACATGACTAGCATCTGTGCTCTCCTGGTGTAACCCACCTTTTCTCACTCAAAGCAGCTCCAGAGACTTTGTTGTTTGGAGTTGGCCCTGAGTGGATCAGTGCATGAAGCTTCGGTGTGGAATGATGTGGAAGGCCAAACAGGGGATTGTGGGTGCCAGGTATCCATTACATCAGAGGGGACCAAGGCGCCAGTTGGCCATTTGAGACGTGACACCCCCCTGTCCTTGCACTTTATCCTGTTAACTGGCTAGATGTGCTGAAAGTCACACAGGCCCTGTGAGTGGACTAGGCTAATACCAAATTCTCAGAAATTTGAATCATACGATATAGCCTACAATAATATTAAGTAGAATCATGTGTATTGATTTGTGATTTATTTACACACAACCTCTTTAAGATATGATATTATAGAAAACAAAATATTCAAAATTTTGACCTAATATTAAGGTTATGAGAATAAACATCTCACAACTACTTCTACATGATGATGCATAACAATTGCAGAATTCATTTTATTTTAAACCCTATATTCTGATTTTGTTTTCGACTTTACTGTTTGAAAAACTTGATCTCCTTTCATGTAAAGGCTTTACATGTGTGCTCCAGTTTGTGACAAATTTTTCTCACCGATTCAAAACACATCATTAGAACCTGTCATCATTCCCAAAATGATTTTTTTTTACATGAGTACAATTTGTAACCACGTGAGTTTTCACAAAGGTTACAAGTTTCAAATCATATATATGAATATTACAGGTGGAGTCTACTGGCCCGTGTTTCTAACGGTAAGCCCCAAACTGGTTGGCAGGTAGGTCATTAATATTCTTCACTTCTCACAGTAAAGTTCAGTCCCCATCCAGGGTCCCTTGGGGTCCAGGAATCCTTTGGGAACCAGCACGTTAGATCAGCACCAGTGTCTCCTCCCAGCATGAGGTAACGCCCTCTCCCGACGTGGAGATAAAAAGTCTGTTCCTTTCTGCTCCGGTTACGCACAGTTGCAGTTCATGAACACATCTCCAACGCGTGTGTTTGTCCACCCTGTTCATTCCCCATCAGCTGAAACCTCCTGCTCCCATGTTTTGAGCCCATCTCCGGTCGGAGACAGTTCACCATGTCCACCGGGTCTCTCAGCGATGTCGACGACGAGCTCCTGGACGGCATCCTGAAGTTTGGCTCCTCCGGTAAAGACTCCAACGAGAGCACGGAGGAGAGCTCCAACTGCGAGGGCACATGCGCAAACGACGCGCCGGGCAACAAACGGAAGACAGCGTCCCGGAAAAAGGCACCCAAGGGTGTGGCACAGCAGGAGGGCAAGCACGTGCAGAGGAACGCGGCCAACGCCCGGGAAAGAGCCAGGATGCGGGTCCTGTCCAAAGCCTTCTCCAGGCTGAAGACCACCCTACCCTGGGTACCACCGGACACCAAGCTCTCCAAACTGGACACACTGCGCCTGGCGTCCAGCTATATCGCACATCTCCGGCAGATACTGGCCAACGACAAATATGAAAACGGATTTATCCACCCCGTTAACCTGGTGAGACTGCATGCGGGACGGGAGGGGAGGGGAGGGGAGGGGAAACCAGCTGAAAGATGATGTTGGAGAAAAAAAAGTGAGGGAAAGTTAGTGACGTTTAAAGGGTTAGGCCTACATTCTGAAAAAATGAATTGTGTTAAAAGCACAATGATGGTTTGTTTGCCTAATGATCTTAACGCAGTTGTTTTTATTATAAAAGGTTACACCACTGGAATGTATAGATTTATTAGGATTTTAACCTGGGTTGCAGACTCCTGCTAGGCCTCACATGCTTGGTAAGAGCACCGAGCTGAGCAGGTGCATGAGATTTTAAAAAAAGCAACAATTCCTCTCTGTGTTGACTGGTTTTAGTCAAAACTCTGACTCAGAGCAAGTAGGCTATCTTACTTTATGGAGCATCATGCTACGTTCAATTAACAGTCCACACATTGTTAAGGCCTGTCGTTTTTCTCCTAGGATAATTTCGATATAATGCAGTTGGTTAAACAGTGGGCCTTAAATTATTACCTGAAACAAACGTGTGTTTAATCTTAAATATCATAGCAGATCTCCAATTAACCTTTTGGGAAGTTTAATTGTGATATAGAAGACAAATAGTATAATATCACTCAGATCAGATGAAACACATTTAAATCATTATAATAGGATTATTAAATAGTTGCAGGTCAGATTATTGAGCTGCAGATGCAACACAAAACAAAATACATGAACATCTGGCGATTCCTGCCTGGGATTCATTATGTTCACGTGATCCTTGATTAATTGACACATAACTTGTCTGAACTTTTGTTTGACATCGATTTGACTATATGATGTGTTCATATTCTAAAACGCTATTTGTCCCAATTGGTTGTGTTTTCCTCCGCAGACGTGGCCTTTCATGGTTGCAGGTAAGCCGGAGAACGATTTGAAGGAGATGCTGAGCACAACAAGGTTATGTGGAACAACGGCGTCCTGACGAAACCAAGCGGGCGGAAAAGTCTATACCGTTTTAAAGGAACAATGATTTTCCAAGAAGAAAAGAAGAAAAAAAAAGATTGACTGAAATGCACGTTTCATCTCCGCAGAGATTGAGTGGGAATAGCGGAGAGAGTGTCCTCTCTCCTTCGTTCCCGTAAAGACAAGTTTAATTTTATTTAAATGAATTAAGTCACCTGTTGTTGTTGTTGTTGTCTTTGCTGGTTCAAAGATAAACTTTGCTTTAAATAGCTTTTTTTTAAATACTCTTCAGATGCATTTTTACTCGTGCAGGCCTGTTTTTGGCGGCTGCATTATGATGGATGGATGTGCACATGAAAAGTTCAAGTGCCCACTGTCTGAAATGGTTGTACAGATTACATGTATAAAATATATTTGTATCACTTTTACACTTGTGTTTACGGAATGTTTTTTTTGTTTTTGTTTTTCTATTTCGTTGAATTGTTTTATTTCCGTGTGTGGCCCCTGTGCTCTGACCCAGTAACCCCTCTTATCGCTCCACTCCGTCAGAGAAGCAGAACCTGAGCACCAACGAAGCGTCAGTGCAGATAAGTCTCTCTGTTGTTTCTAAAAGATAACAGTAGACGTGGTTGTCTTTACATAAACACGCTTTTGCCTTCAAAGATTATTTTGGACCCTGAAAGCGGTTAATGCTCCTGTAGTTTAAACAAGTCGAATTAAGTTTATCTCCTTGCCAACTTAATTGAGAAATGTTCGAAAATGTAAATAAAAAGTGCAGCAATGCGACATTTGTAATGGTATCATTTTTAACAGGTAACTGTTGGACCACATTAAATAGGATAAAGCTTTGACTTTATTTAATAACAGCAGAACTTCAAAGTTTATTTCTGAAACAAAGTGTCAAATGTGACTTTTAGCTAGCATAATTGGGCTACATTTTCGGCTAATTAACGGTCACGCGCTCACAGGCGTGCACTGATTGGCAAGACTATTTAGGATCCGGCCAATCAGAAGCGAGGAGCGGGGCGGCCCGAGCGATGTTTTGAAAGTGGTAGAAAACCTGCGCGCTAAACTTTAATCCCGCCCAGACCAGTTGTTTTAAGTCGCTCGGGTTATGACCGCTGTGTTTACATCAGGTCGACAGTTATTTATGCAGTCTGACACGCGGCCTCTCTCTCTCTCTCTCTCTCTCTCTCTCATTGTGGTTTCTCAGGTTAAAGTAGCCTAAAGATGGATACTTGACATTGTAGATCACTATTGTTTTTTTTACACGGAATCCCTGTGTTTTCTCCCCATTGTTGCCTATATCTCTATCCCTTTTCCAACAGAAATTATATTTAATTTGAATTCTATTACTTTAAAGACAAACAAAATTGCATTTGTTTATAGTCAATGACTGTGTGCACATTACTAACAGGAACATACCTTTTACTAAGTTACTTGAGTCTTTTTCTTAGGTAGGCTACAAAATTGATGTACATGTACTTGTTTGTTTTATTGACATTATATTTCATAGGCAAATATTGCAGCCTACTTCACTACATTTATCTGATTACTTTACAGATATAGCTAGTTATTCAATTTTACCCATCCTAAAAAACCTTTGATGAGTTAATCATTAATATTATAGCCTACATTGTTAAGGATCAAACTACCCAACAGAGGAAACCAACTTGACCATGACCAGCTTCAAGTAGAGTCAGTAATTATTAGCCAAGATTATAGAAATGAGAAATGCAGAGAATATTTGTTATTTAACTAAAAGTGGTCCAATATCTCCTACTTGTATTCCATCTAGACATCAGCCTAAAAATAATACAAGTGTGTTATTTTAATTGTACACTGCAAACTCACTTTAGGTTACTAAAGTAAAACCCTCAAATTCCCAATAAAATAATACAGAGGACTCAGTGGTACCTATAGCTAGGGGTACACTGAGTACCCCTAGCTATAGGTAAAAATGCATTCTTATTAGGTAAAAATGCTGCTTGCACAGTAATTCCACATAATCCAATAATTTAACAGACTTCAGCCATTCTGCTTCACATATATCTGCTTTTGATACTTTGATTTTGCCAATAATACTGCTGTACTTTTACTTTGAGTGCTGAACCTTTACATGTATTTAAGTATTTCTACATTGAGGTATTGCAACTTTTACTTAGTAAAATAAGTAAAATATATGTATTTGTATTTAAATTCCATTCAATTTCATTCTTGACTTAGGGGGAAATGGTGGTTTTACAAAATAACTCAAGGTCCACTTAGTAGCTTTTTTTCCAGCTATGTTCTCACCAACAGATGGAGTTTTCTCAGTTGTCATGGAGACATTTACAATATTATTGAGGCTAATGTGCTAATTTTGCTTTGTTCGTCATTAGGATTACTTTTCAGAGACTAGCGGGAGGGAGGTGGCTGACTTTAAATACACATACTGGTTCACTTCTCTTTGCCCATGCGAAAAGCACAGTACGAACAATCCTTTAACAGAAACAACAAGATTGAGTGCCGTAGTAATAAGAGTCCCACCGACATCTCTTCAAGGACCCTCACCTAATACATCAGCGGCGGCGTGGCAGGGGCCTCGCCGCCACCTCAAAGGGACCACCATGGAGAAAATAAACTTGGCCGCCTCTCTCCAGGGGCCAGCTGCAGAAAGCCAGAGAGGAAGAGAGATAGAGAAGGGAGGGAAGGGTCTGCATGAGAGCAGGGCCGGGATTCCCATACTCACTAATTGTTTTGTTGGACAGTTGCCCAAACTGTGATGTGAAAAAGGTCCGCGGGCTGAGGGGAGGAAACGAATCACACCGTGTTCCAGCTGATCTCATCTTGTTTCCCAACTGCCCTCATGGTTCCTTCAGATCACTTACTTTATATTGGCATGACTGTTTCTCAGTGGTGATATGGCCAATGCAGCATAATAGTGAAGGCTAGAATCAACAGTTTACATTCCAACATCTCTCTCTGTCTGTCTATACATAAATATTGGACACGTGTGAGTCAATGGAGAGACATATACAGTTGGTTTATGATGGGTTTTTTTCACTATATCTGAAGATGTGATTATGACAGTCTCATCAAGCCCTCTGCAGAAAACACAGATTCCAAATCGCTCCTCCTCTTCTGTTACATCACTATTCTGTATACATTTCATGTCATTACAATCCCAAAACTCTCCAAACGTGTAACACATGTCTCTGTGCATGCAGTATCCCACAACTGCCATCTTCTGGACAAAATAGGAGGTGACCATCTTGGGACCTGAAAATCATCTCCAATAATAATACCCATGTGATTTACTTGGATGATAATAAAGACATGCTGACGATTAGAGCACACACACAAATATTTTATATTGACTTCACAAGACACCATAATTACTTTTTTTGTTTTTTTATTTCTGCAATTCCATTTTGATGGATTATTCCAAAATGTGTGGGATCAACATCACACACTGAAAAGCAGGAAGCCACTAAATGTGCTGTGATTGTTTTTGTTGTCAAAGATTGAATTATCTTCTGGGAGGATCAAATGTAAATGATATCCGGCATTCAGCTCCAGAATAACAGCATTTGACAGGTACTCAAAACACTCATTATGCTTGCTTTGCAGATTTAACATTATGGATCTCTTGTTATAAAAGAGTTGCACTCCTATGACACCCTTGGTTGTACGGCCACATATTGTAAATCTCAACTAGTACACTCCTTTCACAGGTGCAGTGAAGAAGCCAGAACTGTAACTGTTACCAATGTTGGTGAAGACCTTGCTGAACCTTAGGACTGTTGGAGTATTGTAAGTCCCTACACCTCCTGTGTTTGACAGAGCAGTATAAAATGCCACCCTTGAACTCTTGAATTATACAACCCCCTTGGTACTTAATTGTGTTCATCTTGTCCATTAGAGATGGACGCTCAGCTTCTTGAGCTGTGTTCTGAAAGTCGTCCATCTTGTGTGTTAGAAGCCGCAGCTCACTGTCACTGACTATCACTCCGGTTTTTATGGACGAAAGTTCATCTGCCTGGTTCTGAAGAGCAACCCTCAGCTCCTCCACTTGTTTTTCACTGGCACCAAGCCTCGCTCTGAGATCTGACAACTCTTTCATGTTCCATGTTTACTTTTTTCACCTCTTCCACTTGTTTTTTACTGGCTCTCAGTCTCTCCTCCACGGAGGAGTCTCTCTTCAGCTCCTCCAGGGTGGTTTTAGTGAGTAGGAGATCCAACGTCTGCTCATCTGCCAGCTTCTCTGCCTCCTTCAGCCTGCCTTCCATGTTCCTAAGCTCTACCTCCTGCTCCACCACCTTGTCTCTCAGCATCCTTACCTCGTCCAAATGTCAGGGATGGTGTTGGTCTGGTCATTGGACTGATCAGTGGTGGCTAGAGGCTTCTTTTTGTTAGTCAGGAAACCGTGGGGTTTGTTCTCGCTTCCTTCACTTGCTTGCACCTCAAGAGTCCATGAAACCAACAAGCAGAGCAGCAAAACTAAGCCTGCCCTCATTATGTTGTCTATTGATTATTCTTCAAGCACAAGTTCTACAAGATCATGTGGGAAATCCCAGCAGGTGCTTTACTGAGGAGGGTAGGTGTTATGGTGAGGTTGTTTGGGGTTCCTCTGTCCTTTTATACTGGTGGTGTGTTTGTTATAAAAGCTCCATATTCTTCCACATGTTTTGTTATATATGAGGATTTAGAACTTAGAATTTTGTTCTTTAATTTTTAAAAACATAAAAAAAAACATTATTATTAGATATTAATTTATTTTAAATAAATAAATGGTGGTAGCATCTTTCTGAGTTCTGCGGCCAGTTTTGAGGGCTACAAAACACCAAAAGGAGACAAGAAGTGACAAAAGTGAAAGCATTCGAGATTTCTCCCATGGCCCTTCTCTTTATTAATCTTTTACTGTTTAATAAGATACCCTGCTAAATCTATCAATAACACATGCTGCTGCATCAAAAAAGTCAGCTTAACACTTTATAAAGAAGGTGACCAAAACCCAAATGTCTCTATTCTATTTTGAGAAAAATATCATTAATATTTCAAATGATAGTAAAAGTCTTAATTATTATTGACGATCTGAAAAAAAAATGTATATAGATATTTTGACCAGAAGATGGCAGCCTTACACACATCTTTGTTAGGAGCTGGGCAGGAGACTGGTTGAAGGGATGAAGCGTAACGGATGAATGGATGCCATTTGACACAAACTGCTCCACAATCTCAGTCACTCCTAATGTTTTATTTTATAATTATTTAAATGCACAGTGGATATGTAGCTTTACATAAACACAGATGTCCATCACTTTATGTTCTATGTTACTATGTACGTTCCAAAAGGAGGAAAAGTGCTTAGAAATACTTTTCAGGAAACTGCTAAAAGTATCTATTTAAACCAGTTGATGGCAGCAGAGGATCCACTATAATGATGAGTTGTGAAAGTAATGAGGGCAAGAAATAGAGTGGAGGGAGAAGTGAGAAATAAAGAGACATTACATCGATCTTTGAGGATTTTGGGACATTGTAAGATGATGACACAGCACAGCAAGGGAACAAACTGGAGCTGAGGTAGGAGTCATTGTTGTGAAGGATCACAGTGGAGGAGTGAGGAAGCGTCTGAGTAGAGAGAATGAAATTGTGTAAATGTTTTGGTAAATGAGTGCTGAATGCTGTGACTGGTTTTGCCTCTTGTACTTTCTAACATTAGGAATAGGGAGTGTTGGACATCAGTGTGACACTTTAAATTATGTAAAGCCACGTGCTCATCATGCGTTAAAAAAAATATATATATATACTAATATGACTGAGGTTAAGGGACAGGTGGTAGTGGTGTCAATTTATATCAGATGGCATGGCAGCCTGGCACAGCAGCCACCAGAGCAGAGGAGATGCCAAAGATAGCTGGGGCCTGCCCAGATCACCTATCCAAGTTTATTGGCATGCTCACACTTGTGTGTGTGTGTGTGTGTGTGTGTGTGTGATTGTTGGCACCAGTTTATGATTATTAAAAGGAGCACAGCAGGTGTCTGCCATGAGACGTCTGGCCTTTACATCATTGCTGGAGCCATGTATGCAGCAAACGACGTCTTTATCTCCCACATTCTTATATAGTAAACTTGCCCCGAAACTTGACATAAAGGGTCAGTTCAGTTCTTTTTTTATTTAAAAAAAAGTCCCAGGTACTCAGGATAATCCGAAAACTTCTTCCTGAAGTCTCTGCTGGTTGCCTGGCAACCTTGCAGTAACTCTCCAGGTAAGTCTCCAGGAAATCACTGCACCCAGCCAAGAGATAGTCCGGTACATAACTCACGTAAAAAACCACAACTTGTCGTTTTTACACTTCAGGTTTTGTATGGGTTTAAAAAACAACATATAACGTGTAAATTAGAGAGCTTTAGAGGTGCTGGTAGATGGATTTTATTAACTTTGGACAGAGAGGTGTCCCTCTGTTTACTGTACTTATTCTACTTGGCTCCAGCTTAGCTTTTAACAGACATTAATGTGGTATCAATCTTCTTATCTAACTCTTTACAAGAAAGCAAACAAATCCCAATGTCAACTCCTTTAATTATAAAAGCTTGCCACATATTGCCATAACACTAATTGATGAAAAGATGCATATTATATTTAGCAGATTTTTGTAGAAATTCACTTGTATTTCTGGAATTTCTGTTGTGTAAAAGTGATGCCACAGCCTGTCACTCATTATAGTCGGATCAAAGCTCAGAAAACATAACTTTACTCACACACACACACACACACATGCACGCATACCTGTCAGATCGACAAGTAGAACAGATGAATGACCCATCCCTGCTTGGGTGCTTTCAGCCTTTCTCATCCTCCTGAGCCATTAAACAGCACATACCTTAAGTGAAAAACAATAAATTTACTGTGAAACCCAAACATAAGCTCAAAGAGGTTTTTGCGTCTCAAGCCTTCAAGTGCTTGCTTGCTCACATAGATTTATGTAGCCTAAAGTACTTTATATTGAGCAGACTGTGAAGGAATTTGACCTAAACATGGAGGTTGTCAGCCCATGTTTTGGTGATTACGTAACAGTAATTAAAATCACTAATATATATGGACTAAATTTCACCTAGAGTCTAATGTCACAAGATAAGAGGCAAGAAAACAAACAAACAAACAAAAGGTTATTTTATTTGCATCTTTCCTTCTCAGCCTCCTTAATTGGATGAAATTATGTATTTTTTTGATATGTGTAAGAGTGAGGATAGATGGTCGACTCTACTGCAACATGGTTGGTGGTTGTTAGGTCTGCATAGAAAAGTCACTTTCTACAAAGCCTTGAACTGCTAAGCTTATAAAATACAGTATTGTAATTGGATGGTTTAGGGCTTAGGGAGTGTTGATTGTCAAATGCAATTTGGGATCAAAAGCAAGCAAAGGGTAAAGGAGGTCACCCTTACACACACACACACACACACACACACACACACACACACACACACGTATCCATGCTGTAAGAGCAGTGTTAGTAGAAGGAAGGGGCGCCTGACTAAATTGTGTTTTCCCAGGTGGGCACAATTACCTGTCTGTGTTTCTGTGGGTGCACACACACAAGCCTCTGCATGTGTGTGTCCATATGTGTGTGCATAAGAATTATCCACATGTTGTTTTTAGAGGATTCAGGTCTATTACAATTAGGAAGACATGAATCAAAGTCAGGCTCCGACAGTTATCTACAGACCACTCACAGGTAGAGAACTGTCAGCTGAGCAGCGGAGAGTCAGACAGTGTCCTGATGCTTTTCTTATTATTACCACTTAGAATAATACCGTGCATACAACTATGATACCTAAGCAGCGTCCTGGGTTTATTTAACAAGCGGCTATTCATTCCCGGTTAGAGCACAGCACTCACAAAGCCAGAAGGAGCAGGATGATGATGGGTCACTGCATAGGGGAGCAGAACACAAGCTCTCACTGTTGAGTCATGGAGTTTATGAGAAGCCGGGGCTAATCCTTGGTGAGTGTGTGTGTGTGTGTGTATGTTTGGACAAAAAGCTCGTTCCAGTATGTTTGTGTGGAGGCATATAGCATGTGCAGGATTTCACTGAGGGAGTGATACACACACCTGCTTTAGTGCTTATCAAATTGAGGCGGTAAGTGTGTATGTGCGCATGCGGCCTTGTGTGTGCACATATGAACCAGCGAAACATGTGTCTCAGTATAAGCTGAAATCACTCACAGGTGACTTTGTTTATTTGATCTCAATTAAGCCTCCGCCCCTTCCCACATGGAAATCTGACCAAGACTTTAAAAAAAATGTAAAAAAAGAAATTCCCTTCTTCTATTAATTCCAAACAATGTTCCAAAGATTGTGGTGAAAACCCAGAAGAAGAATTTGTCAAAACTATGTCCGCCCTGATGGCTGTAACAACGTGCCATTTTTATCCAGACTCCCCAAAATGGGAACACCACAGAATACTGAGCACACATGGGCTCAATTATTATCCCATGGAATTCCGCAAAAAGTAGTCGGCAATAAGGAAAATATTCCTCTAATCTGGGGTCTTCCTCAAGCTGGGTGTGAAGGAAATTTAGCCGGTCCCCGTTTTAATTGGGTCCAGATTCGACCACCCTATTGAAACAGCACCGGGACAGTTTTTTCAGTGGGGTTATTTTGTTAAAAAAAGGAACTATTTTGGTTGTACGTGAATAAATGTCTGACTTTTCAGAGGGGGTTTCTGCAAACCAGATCAGACTTCCCCAGTGTTATAGGAAGCAGATGGACAGGACCAAGGAAAGAAAACAGTGAATCCCATAAGAGAGGAAGAGAGAGGTTCAGAGTAAAATATAGAGAGTTATGTGTTATGTGAATATGAGAAAAAAAACAAAAAAGTTCTTAAGTTCAACCTTACTTATCAAAATGTGTAAAGGCAAGAATTAAATTACAGTATATGGGACAGTAACAGTATATTCATTGTTTGATCGACCACTTTCGTAATGAGTTTAGCATGCAAGGCCATAAGTTTGAAACCATAAAAAAACACTCATCTCCATACACTCAAAGTCGCAGCACACAGTCAAACACCTGTATTTGACAGATTTATCTGGTGAGTAGAGTGACGCAACTCACAACAGCACTTCTTCCAGTGACAGCTCTGAGAGGCCACTGTGAAAGGAGAAGTGAAATACTACTGTACATTTTTATTTTACACGTTAAAAAAAAGGAGGCAACAGCTCACTACACCTGGAAAACTGACATCAAACTTTTTAGTGGTAAAAAAATGTATATAAAACAATGACACCAATCAGTGCTAACAAACAAACAAAAGTGCAAGAAGTTATACATTAATAGGTGCAGAAAGCAGCTAGAGTGCAACAAAGGTTGATGTGCAAATTAAGTTATCTAATACCTTGGTGAATAATTGATCCTTTGGTTCTGTTGCTGTTTGCATAATGTATAATTTTTTTTTGCAGTAAAAAGCAGAGAGAGCATCAACTCAAACACTGTAGAGGAAGTTAGGAACGACCGTGGTAGCTTTTTGTTGTTCCTTGCTCAAAACTCATTGGATTTTCCAGTTCTGCAGTCTATTGTTGTTGCCCAATCAGACACAGTTCCAAAAGTTAAAACAGATTCAATAAAACTCAAATTCAAATTCAATAAAAATATGCACTGCTGTGCCTTCATGCAGATTACACCTGTACTTCTCAAAACATTGCCTCCTCTTACAGTAGGTGAGGCTCCGATTACAGTCCAATATCATCCATCTTAGTTTTGAGAATATTAAATTCCAAATACTTTTGCTTAAAAAATAGAGGCACAGAAACACTAGCATTCAAAACACAAAAGTTCACTCAAAATTACCTGGAGAGTAATGGATAGTAATAGTAGTAATGGAGAGTTAAAAAATTAAGGAAGCTATTCTAGCATATAAGTCATCTACGTTTATTTACCCCCTTTGTCAGAGCCTCACATAAGTGGAATGGTTTGCAGGCACTAATGAGACAGAGTCAATGGTACAAATATATCTTTTGAATAAACTGTGTGACCTCATTATTAACGACTGAGCTAACAAACCCACTTGCTAACTGTGTAGCTAGACAGCTTTTTACCCCCTTTAATTAATGTGAATCATGAAATGATTTACAATCCAGGGAAAAGATTGAAGGTTGAGTAAATGATCCAGTGCAGAGAGCTCAGAGAGCTACTGTGACTGACGAGCACTAGCATGTTCCCAGCTTGCTAGTATATTAGCCGTTGACTTGTCAGCTGACAGTAGTCACCAAGCATTTAGCACCGCCTGTTTTGTAACAACGAGTAGATCAATTTTGCTGTGTCACTTTGTGGTGTGACCAGACCTTACTATTAATTAATACTATTAACTCCAAATGTAGAAGCAATTGTGTTATGAGCGAAAGAAAAATGTGAGGGTTTCTGCCCAGTGATTATACTTATTGTGATTATACATTTTCCCCATATCTCTACCTTAAATTGACACTATGATAGGTTTTAAATATATTTATGTATGTGAGGGTCAGTGAGAAAGAGAAAGAGGCACTTTTAATAGACCCCACAAGTTGAGAGTTTCATCAGCATGTCAAGAGTGCGCTGTCTGGAGGAAAAACGCAACACTCACCCATTCACTTCACCCTCGCTCTCCTTCTCCATCCCGTTCTTTCTCTCTAGATGCCATTTGTCCACCTTGGTACTCTGATGCCCTTCCGGAGAGCCGAGTATCAGCTTTCTTCCCCAGCGGCCCCAAGCTCCCTCCACTATGCATTTTTAATGGACACACTCGTGCAGCGGACAAATGATTTTTATTTTTGACAGGGGAGGGCTGGCTCCAGTTACATAGGGATGGGGAGTGAGTGAGCGTGCACGCGTCCAAATGAGCACAGTGAAAAATGCACACACACACAAACACACACCATGGACATGACCAAGAAAGAAAGTCAAGAATGACCTGGCTATCCTCTAAGACAATATCTTTTCAAAATCTATATAGACAGCCTTGTTAGACCATGAGTTTACTTATGTGCTTTACAATACACACACACACACACACACACAAACACACCGCACACACACATCCTACACTTACCATTAAGTGGTTGATTAATTCACCACTTGGATTATGATGGGCTGAAGTCCAGGATGATGAAAGAGGCAAGAAGCCCACCAAGGCCTTCATTAAACTAGGATTAGAGCCAGTCTAAACCCATTAACTCTGGCTTAAAACCACTTTAATTCCAATCAAATCAGAATTAAAATTCACACTGTGAGACTATGTGCACCCTGCACATTGTGACAGCAGTCTGCTGTTTGCTAAACTCTCTAAGCGTGTGCGTGTGTGAGTGGGAACTTTACATTATAATCTCTCCTGTACTGGCTTTGCCCCTGGATGGTGTATTCCATTCACTGTGGGAGGCGACATATTACTGAATACCCATAATAGAAACTATAGTATTACCAATAAAGGGATTTTGCCTTTAATTTGAGTGGTAGAAAGGAGGGCAAGAAGGATGAGTAAAGACTTAAGCTAAGATCATACAGATAAGGCAATGCAGGAGAAAATTAAAGAAATAGTTTGACATTTTGGCAAATAAGCTTATTGGTTTTCTTGCCGAGAGTTAGATGAGAAGATCAATACCACACTCGTGTCAATATGAGGCTGGAACCATCAGTCAGTTAGCTTAGCTTAGCATAAAGACTGGAAACAGGCTAGCTCTGTCTTCTCCCTACTAACAAATAGCTCTGGACATAAAATTCACAAAACGTAAATTTTAAATGTAATTTTTTTAAACATTTTGAACAAACAAAATATATGTGGTAATTAGTGAGCTTTAGAGATGCTGGAAAGCAGATTTTGTAACCTATAGACAGAGTCAGACTAGCTGTTTCCCCCTGTTTCCAGTCTTTATGTTAAGCTAAGCTAACGGACTGCTGACTGTCGGTGTATATTTGCTGTACAGACAGAGTGATATTGATCGTCTCTTCTAACTTTTGGCAATTGTATTTCCAAAAATGTCAAACTACATAGAGTTTATAATATGAAATAAGAATAAGAAAATTAGGTACACATGCTGTAAATTGAGTAAGATTTTACTGAAAAGAAAGTGTTTGCTCTTAGACAAGGCAAAGTGTACAAGAAGCTGTTTTATGACCAGTGTTTGGAAATTTGGAAACATTTTTTAATCCTATCGAAAAGCTCTGTGTGCTTATTTCTATAACTAAAGTCTGCCTAAAAGGAAATGTAAACATATGTTAAGTCCGTGTAATTTGTTACTTTCCACCTCTAGAGAGAGGAAATGATAGGGAGAGAGAAAATGTTAGGCAGGTTAGCTGAAAGAACATTCCCAGGTGTGACCACAGCATTCCCTCCATACACTTTAACAAACTACTGTGTGTGTGTGTGTGTGTGTGTGTGTGTGTGTGTGTGTGTGTGTGTGTGTGTGTGTGTGTGTGTGTGTGTGTGTG
>JAVQJD010048591.1:0-14352 GCA_036023655.1 Nannoperca australis
GATACAGCGCCCGGGCTCATGCCCTGTCTTGGTCAAATGAGCAATCTTCTGCATGTTTTTTGTATGGGGGTTATATATGTATGGAGGACCCCCTAGTGAGCATGGGGAGAACATGCAAACTCCACACAGAAAGGCCTGGAATCAAACCCACGACCTTCTTGCTGTGAGGCAATCGCACAACGTCCCCACAAAGCAATTTGATTTAGCGTGTTTATCTCTTCTACAAAGGCCTTTTAGAAAGAGTGCGAGTATAAACACGAGGTTGTAAAGAAGGAGAAGTGAGTAGATGAGTTTCTGTGTTTGACGTGAAGACATTTAATCTCCACGACGACCTCTGTAGTCTCATTTAGCTACATGTTAGCAACTGCCTTTTTTAAAGGGGCATAGAGGCGTCAAAATTTACAAGTGGGGTGTTTTCTGACGTTTTTTATGTCATAAAACAAAACATGAATATCTCTTAAGCTCGTTTTAACCACAGACCTTATTTCAGGCATCTAAAAACCCATTTAAGAAACCCACTGACTTCGGGGCGAAATAAATGCCAACTCATTTCTGGGTTTTCTAAGGACTCATTCCTGCAACCACATTCTGTATTAATACATCACAAGTCATCAATAGACTTGATATGAGCCTACATTGAATAACAGTACCACAAAATGACAAAGTAACGTTGACATAATAAAATAAGATGCATTCACTAGGAAGGTTTAACGAACTAAAGCAAGTCTCTGTAAGTTAATCTATTCCATTTTATAATGAAGTGAATTGAAACCAGAGGCTGTCTGAAACGTCAGGAGAAACACTCAACACTTTGCACCATAACCACACACTTTGAAAAACTGTTTTTGCAGCAATGTAAATGCATATGTAGGCAAAAACCATACGAAACTTCGGTTTGCTCTTTTAAGGGAAAACTATTTTCAGGGGACTACAGTATTTTAGTCTGCCTTGGAAAGCAAGGACAAACCACAACAACGCTCAGCCCCCAATCACTGTAAACTGATTCGCTACAAACGTGTGGTCCATGCAGGCAAGCAAAAAAAAAAAAAAGACTTGCTATGTGGTTTAGTAGCTCCTGGTTTTATAGACTCTGTGGGTGGAAGTCTAGTTTCAATTCTATGTTCCTGTTCTTCCACACATCTAACAGACATCAGCCTCACTGTTTTTCACTGCTGTTGAAGATATAGTTAAGATACTGGTAATGCAAATATTCACATTTTATTCACATTTCAAGCTACAAAAAATAAAAAAATAAAAAACTTTCCTCACAAAAGTGAAGCAGATTTAGGAATTATTGTCTGATTCCCTTGAATCATAGAACCTAAACACAGTTGCTCAATTTATGGCATGCCACAGGTATCCAAACTTCCTAGAAATGCTACATCTCTCTCCGTTAAGTTGAAATGAGACGGGAGTTAACACTAAACATTTCTTATGTCATTGCTGTGCTGCTGTGCGGCGTAGGGGAAATGTAAGGGCTTGTTCCTCTTTAGAACAACATGTGCACCGACTGCCAGATAGAAGCAGGGGAGCGAGCATACACATATACCATCTCAACAAGATCGCAGACAACAAATGCAGTGAGAGTGTAGAGGCACATATGCAAAGAACACTGAGCTAAAAAGGCTTAATTTACACAACATGGTAGTCTGACGAGCAAACGCAGGCTTGACCCTAGACATAACATATAGGCAAGTGTAAGCAAACACCTTCAAAGAAACAGACATTCCTCAAGCCTGGAGGACAGGTTGCCTTTGATAAGTGGCTACGGATACATCTGCACACTGTCAAAAAGGAAATGATCGATAAGTCATAGTAACTTCTTTCTTTCATTTACACTATTTCAACTGCATTTGATACGTTTTCAGTATTCTAACTCAGGTTTATAAGTCAGGTCACTGTAAGGTAAAATTCAATGTGTGTTAACAATACATACTTTTAGATAATCTGAACTCAAAAAGTAATGTCAAGACACAAGTAAGTTAAAACGAGTGAACAGAACGCATTCTAGTTATCTACAGTTTGAACTGTAAAGTTGAAACAAGTAATATAGAGTTATGTCAACTTACAAGGAGCAATTAAAACTACAACGATTCGATTTTACTTGAAACTTTAAGCCAGCAATTGAATTTAAACTAGATGGGTTTTTATCACGGTGTAGACTCCCACACATGGACTTAAAAGTCCCGGAACAGTACATTAAATCTGCCCTCAGCTTGCCCATGCCCTTGCCCATGTTTATGACCCGTTTCACATTTCTTTTCCTTTTCTTAACTGTATTGTACCATAATCTTTCCAAACACTGTGTTCAAATTGTGTCAAGTTTCCTGGTTTTCCCCAACCACAGGGAATTCTGAAAATAAGGGCCTTGTACAAGGTTGCAAAGGTTAATCATCACCCTGGTGTGAAAAACATACCACAGAGACTAATTGTTTGGTCATGAAACAGAGAAACACAATGAGCAGGAAGTGGGCGTCTTGGAGACTGCAGAAATGTGCAACAGAATGGCCTTTCCCGACTTTGAAAGTACTCTGGAGTTTTTAACCACTGGTGGTAACGTAAAGCAATATCTTAATGAGAGGGTGCCAGTATTGTTTGTGACTTGTACTCTACCAGCATGTGTAAGTGGAGGGCCATGCATGCCTCAAGTACACGGGTGACTAAACATTTGTCCCAACTGGAGAGGATGGTAATACATATTGACAGTCACACTCATCACCTACTCCCCCTGTACAAACATCCTAAAAGGAGGTTTTCACTTCTGTCACAATAACTGAAAAGTAGCACTTTTAATGAAGCATGTCATATATTTTACACATTTCCCGACAGAAGATTTACAACTTCTGGTTGACTCAACTACTGGATAAAGAGGTGACAAGTTCATGTTTGGCTGCTAGGCCTCAGTATGGCCGTACTGCTTTAGACTAAAATGCTCGCCATGTCTCAACTCAGAGCCACCAGCCAAATGACAGATGGTTGCTTAGTTTTTATTTATTATATTTATATATATTATATATATTTATTATATATTTATGTTTTGGGGGGGGGGGACGGACGGACGGACATTTAGAGTAACAGTATCCCATGCCACATGCCCACAGCACTGTCCCGAATCAATGTTCTAAATATTCATCACAAGAAATTAGATCACTCATTTCTTGCATGGCAGAATTAATCACAAATTGTGGTGGAGAGGAAATTGTGGGGTGAAACAGTGGGTAGCTAACCACAGTGAAAGACTTAATTACAGGGAGCAGAAGTAAAGAGGATGTTTTGCTTGTGCTAGTGACTGAATGCAGTAGTAAGTAAGACTTTGGTGGGTGTTTTGGCTGAACGAGAAGATCCACCATCATTTGTTCTCACTAAACTTTACTCCTGGCTTTACACTGGCTCATGTTGTAAGAGGTGAGGTTTTATTTAGTGCAATGCATTATTGTGCCTTTGCTGTCAGTAGTGCGCAAAATACTGATTGTTGGAATTTTTAGGGTGGCCCTGAACTAGCAGGTACTACATGCCAGCTAGCAATGCCTGGTTTGGATAGGAAAACCTGGATGGGGGTAACGAATGACCAACACTGGCTGAGTAGCTCACTGGCTAACAGCTAAAAGACTGCAGCTGAATGATGCAGAGACCTGGTGTGAATATTTGTATATGAAACAAACACAGGTGTCACTAATAATGTTAATCATGTCTCCCGGTAGGCCTCGCCATTGAGTGAGCATCCATAATACCAGGGTCCTGGCTGAGACTGGAACACTGAGCCCTCTGAAAACTCTGTTTCAAATCTTAGGTTTTTCTCTATAACATTAAATATCTATGATTAAATAGATATTTAATATGATATTAAATAGAACAGCCTTAGGTAGGCTGTTAAGACTTCTCAGAAACTCAGCAGTGGTCTGACAACATCAGTAAACAACCCTACAACTGCCGTTAGATTTGGAGTCAGATATTGCTAAATCGTGACATCACCACTTCAAACCAGTGAGAAGAGCACAGACAAAACTTTCTGATCGGAAAATTACCACAGCTGTTCTAACTGTTGGCAAACTAACGTGTTCATGTAGGACACCAGTGCACATAGTGAAAAGCTGATTGAAGAAGTTGGTTTTCTGGGCCTCGTGTTAATAACTTTCTTGCTATGACATGCCAATTTGTTTTACTGGAGGTCTACTGAAATCTAAAAGGTTTTTTCAAACCTTTTAATTTTACTGTGATCCTACCTGATTGTTTGGTTTGTGCTGCGAGGATGTCCCTGGGATGTTGAGCGAGTGACTCCTAGTGACGGCCGCTCCCGTTGATGCTCTCCTGTGCTGGGAGCGAACTGACAGTAATGCTTTAGACTCCAGCGGGGGGGTGCTGCTGCTGATACTGTTCCCTTCAGTCTCCAGCACCGCATCCCAAGGATCCCCCGCAGGAACTCCTGGTACGGTCTCTGCAGTATCTCCTGATGCCAGGGATGCGTCCTCATTTTCAGCTTTATGCTTTGTAAGTGGGTCCAGATCCAGCCAGTCAAAGCGGCTCATGCTAGAAGATTCCATCACCGCTGGCTGCTGGGGTGGTGGGTTGGGTGCCAGAGAAGCCGTGCCCACTTGGGAGGAATCTAGGTCAGTGCTGGCCGATTTGCCATTCTTCAAGTATTCTGAGGTGCTGGCAATCTTGTCGAACAGTTTGGCCATCTCTGGGTCCACAGCGGCCTGCGGGAAAACCATAGTAGCAGCAGGCTGGATGGGAGTGAAGGCCATGAAGGATGGCTGCGGCGCCGACATGGACATGAAGGGTGACATGGTTGGAGTGAAGCCGTTCTGAAATGTGCCTGGTTTGGGGTATGGAGCGGAGGGGAACATTGGGGTAGGCTGATGGGTGGGGGTGGACACCTTGGAGCTAGATGGGGTGGACAGAACGGGTGCCCACTGGCTGCTCTGGAAGGGAGAAGAGCTACAGGGATGGCCCGGGTAGGAAGCACTGAGGTTAAACCCTAGCAGTGATGAGGGGCGGGACACTTTGCTGTTAGCCCCAAAGTTTTCATCCAGAAGGAGCTTTTCAAGTTCCTCATTGGTCAGCTTGTCCACATCAATATCCCTGAACTTGTCCGGCTCTGCCTGCTTCTTGGTCTCTGGGAAGACAATGAGGTCCTTTTCTGGTCTATTAGTTGAGGGTAAAGGTTGAGGAGCAGTAGTGGTAGATTTAGATGGTTTGGGTTTCAACAAGGTTGAAGATGCTGAAGATGAGGGTGTTGAAGCTGAATGGGTGTGTCTCTTGTCCCTTTGCAGTTTTGCTAAAGCCTCTTCCTCCATGCGGAGGGCTTCCTCTTTACCCACAACCCCCTTTGGCTGGGGGACATCCAGCTTGAACCCATTACCACTTGATATCTGGGCCATTCTGTCAACTGGAAGGTGCCATGAATGTGACAACGTTTAAGTCAGTGTGGCCCAAAGGGTTGCGTGGCAAATCTTTAAACACCTAGAAAAAGGGAAAGAAATACATTAGGATAAATGACATCAAGAGGTGGTCGAACTGGTTCAAAGCCTGTATTCAAAATTGTTGAGATTACACTAGCAAACCCAAAGACCAGAAAGATTTGGGTTATATTTATGACGAATTGTGAGGAAAATCCATTATCCACCTACATGAAGAGAACATGTTGCACACAGTGATACTTTTGAGATCTATTTCTTATTAACTGGATGTACATAGAATCTATATAAAATATAGTTTATTGTGTTATATACACATCTGATGAATGTCTATGTATGATACTGCTGTCAATGTAAACTGAGCCTTATTACCCTGCTTTACTGAAAACAAGTTGCCATTAAAATGAATGTGACAGGAAATTCCACAGAAAAGCTTGTTTACATGTACCTGGATATGACACGGGTAAACAGACTTCATTTATACAACACTTTTATCCCCCACACACACGCACTGATGCAAGATGCTGGCCTGGGCGTCAGGGGTTTAGTGGGAGGAGCCAGGGATTGGCCCACCAACCTCTTGATGTAAAGAATGACTTCCTCCTGAGCCACAGCCACCCAAGAGTCAGCTTTGTTTGTTAACTGATCATTCTTCATCTAAGGCTTCCCTTGCCCTTGTTGCTACATGTTACCGGGCTTTGAATGCTTATTGATTGGCTGTCATTTGTCACATATTCACAGCCAATAATTACTTGCACTTGTTTCTGAGTCAAGGGCATCAGTTAGGTCAAATAAACAGCACGCACAGGCTACAATATGAGCATGTTCATGGCATTTAAAGCGATCCACTTGCTCACATCAAGCCCTCCTCTGTTAGTGCACCTTGACATTGCAAAATCAAAATCAAACAATTGCGCAAAGCTATTTATAACAAGAAGGAGGCGACACATGACTCACAAGTTATTGGCATACTGTGAACTTACAAATATGTGTGCAGGACAGCAAGTAACTAGTCATTTTCATTATCGATTATTATCGATTATCTCCAATGTTTTTCTCTCATCCCAGGGTGACATGTTTTGTTTTTCCTGACAAACCCTCAAAAACCCAAAGTTAATGCCACTGACGGAGGGCATTCTTCATCATCCCCTGTTTATGGTTAGCCTACAACAGGAAGGAGCCAAGAGTAACCCACCACATCTATAACATGAGAAAAACATTGTTTTGTGGCCCTTAAATGACACAGCGCCTTCTCAAAGCATCCATTCATCGAACGATCACAGCCCCAGGGTTGAGTGAGTTTCTTCCCTCCCCAGGCGTCACCGGCCTCTACTGAGCTTCCCCTCCCATTGTGGTGGAGAAGGCTGGCTGTGCTGGGGCTCAGGCTAGCCTAGCACTATTGTGCAGCTGAGGAATTTGGCAACCCGATGGAGCTCTCTCTCTCTCTCTCTTTCTCTGGCTCTCTCTCACTCTGTTAGCATTATGTTAGCACCATGGCCCAAGATTGTCTTATCAGCTGTGCTAACACCAGCGGGGCAGTGGAAATGTGGCTGCATTCATTAGGAGTTGGAGCAGGAGAGCTTAGTGCCAACTTTGCCAAGAACACAGCTTGGGGGAAACTAAATGCATTAAAAGAAAGGTCATCGTCTTCTAGCGCCTGCGGTCACTGATGGCTTAATTCTGTGCAGAAATGTCACGTGTATGGACCGAAGTAGTTCATCTGTACAATCAATGATTTTGACAAAGTAAGATAGTCTGAAGCTTAGTAGTTAAAGTCACTGGTCCATAGTCAAAAGGTCAGAGCCCCTTAACTGCCAAGGCTTCAAGTTAACAGACACTAAACAGCGGCTACTTCCGGGTTCTGTACGTAAACACTGGGTCAACCTGACAAACCATGTAATGTGATTAAAGTTCAGGAACATTAGTCTTGGTTTTGCACAGTAGATTATTGCAGATTGAAAAGATCACTTAGGTCAAATTCAAGGAAGGCTGAGAAAAGGTTGTATGCCGTTTTAACAAAAGAGATTCAACAGGCCTCAAGATACACCAAGATAACCAAAACTATAGCTAAACACAGAAGATCCTGAATCAAGATAGCTATAAGCTTAAAGTCCATATATGGCAACAATAGATATACAAGCCAAGACAAATACTGAGAACTCTGCTCCACTGTGGCAAACGCTGGAAGAACCCAGGTCCTGAGAGCTTTATTTAAATGTTTAGTATTGTTAAAGTATTCAGAAGACAACAACTTGAGCCATAGGCCTCCAGTGAAAAAGGCTTGAATGAATGAAAAGACTTAGGGATGAGGAGGTCACATTAACAAATTGGAGTGTTTCTTTTAACTCCTTAACATACGATGTACTTTAATTTGCCCTTCAGGCATCTTTAAGGTTGCAAAATCCTTTTATTTCACGCTCACATATATATTATTTATCAGCTTGTTCCAGAAACATTAAAACCCATGTGTGAAATATATTAAAACCCCTAGATTCCTTGTTTTTTATGGAAGCATTAAACAAATGTGACAATTTATATTAATATGTTTTCACAAGTTTAAAAATATTTCCCCGAAACTCAGACATGTTTGGCATCTTCTGAAACCTTTGATAACCCTAACCCTAAAAATACAGTTCTGTGGATTTGAACAATGTTTGGCTAACACAGCATGGCATTAGGATAGAGTCATACATTTTCAAGTCTGTCTTAGAACAACAGTTAGGTGAACATATGAACATTGCACCAGGTTTCGCTTGCTGTAATCACACCTCCTGTTTATACCGACCCTAAAGAGATTTGTTTCTAATGTCATTTCAATGTAGGTGGTGGGGGACAAAATCCACCGTCTTTGTTCTGTGCATTGCACAGTTTATCTGACGCTAGTATGAGGCATCAGCAGTCTGAGTTGGTCAAATCAAAAGGATACACCCCACCCATCTCTTCCACTGGATACTGTGGTCTTAGCCTTTTATTTTAAGATTTGATTTAATGGGACTGAGCGAGAGCTTTGATTCCAATAGCTGTGCAAAAGTGCAGATGTTAGCAACAGGCCCTGCAGCTGACCAAAGTGCAGGACAACATCTTTTAAAAAAGGAAAATAAGTAACCAGGTCAAGTTGATAGATTTATAGGATATGTTCTGTGGTGGTCAGGAAAGGAAGCAACATAGTAAAACTTATTTTTCTGTACTGGTCTGTCTATTGCTGAGGCTTACCTGTGCAGAACATTAAGTCTGTAAAACCAGAACCAACAACAAAAACTGACAGGATCATTTCAGAGCACTGGCAGGAACGGTACTTTATTCTGACCACTATTGAATCCTATATTTGAATTGACAAATGCATAAAAAGTAACAATACCTCCAATCGAACCCTATCTTTTAAAACTGTGGGACCTTTAATTGCACATTTGGTGTTGCCATAAGCAGAAGAACATGCAGTCACTACACACAAGCAGTTCCTACTCAGCTGCTGTGTTCAGAGCAGTATGTGAGTTTCCTCTCTAGTGAACTGACATCTAAAAGAGGACATGTAATTATTCAGACTATGGTGTATAATGCTCATTTCTGCTTTTTAATTAACTAAAAATCTCAACTTTTCCTCGAATGTTCCTCGAGTAAAACACTGTTTCATCTGACATGTTTAGCACGGGAATATTATGTTATCACGTATCATTATGGAAGCCATTAAACCGACAGAAATATATATATATATATATATATATATATATACACACACACACACATACATATATATACATACATACATATATATATACACATACATGTAAACAAGTCGGTTAGCTAGCTAACCTGTCGACTGACGCTCACCTGACACCAAACGATGCGCAGAGGTTTGTCAATAAGTCGTGAACGCTTGCTTTTCTCACATTGTGCGCATATTAAAATAGGAACTAGTTGGTTGTTAACACGAGATAACAGCAAAAAAGAAAGTAATATAGTTTTACTAACCCGGCTAGGGCGAGCAAATGTCACTTCTTGTTACTTTTGATGGCGGCTCGAAGTTTAACTTTTGACTTGTTGGATGCTAAGTTAGCCGCTAAACCTAACAAAACGTTACGCCAAACGAGAAATCATGTCGTTCACAGAAACATGAACCCGACTGAATACAGCAAACACAACAATAACTTACATGACTGCTGCGCACTTTAAGGGACACTGATTTATTGATTTAAAAGTACCCAGGCAGCTGCTTTGGTCCTGCCAACTATCCACAACAAGGAAGAAATGTGAGCTTTGTCAAACGGGAGGCGGTGGGATACTGCGGAGCAACGGAAGATAACCGGTAACTAAAAGATACAACTTTAACCCGCAGACATTTACTATGTAAAAAAAATAAAAGGTTAATTTCTTACCTTTCAGCGATGCGGTGTTTGGAGCCATTTTTCCTGCAGCTGCATTTTTTCCATCCACTTGCACCAAAGGGACGTCAGTTCCTGTCGAGGAGGTCGGATGGAGTTTTGGTTGGACACAGTTGGACGGGGTTTTCTGCTCGGCTGGATCGCGGCACTGGAGATTAACCGGGGAAGCAGCGCCACCGTGTGGACGAAAGTAGTAAGTGTCGAAATTAACGTGTTCAGGTACATTCTGGAGGGATGTACTGAGAGAGTTCAGGATAAGTTCAACATGTTATATACATCATTACGGCACCACATGAAAATGCATTTTATTGTGTCAGTAACGACAAAAACAGACTAACACAGCCTACTCTGTTGCACTTTTGCCTACCTGCGGCACTTTTTAATTGCATCTGTTGCAATGTTTTTATAAATCAGTGTAGTTATTAAGTCTTTCACATGGATATTGCACTGTTTTTAATAGCACATTCTACTATATTATATTCATTCTCCTGGAAACGCTCTTTCATTTTGTACTTACCCTGGTATAAACAAAATGACAAAAAAGTTTGCTTTGATTTGATATAATTTACATTTTGCAGCATGAGTACTTCCACTTGTGATATTTTAAGTACATGTTGATGATAATACTCATGTACATTTGTTTGAGTAACAACACTGGATAAGTGTAACAACACTGGATAAGTGTAACAACACTGGTTAAATGTGCTGAGAAGTGTGTGCAGTGTTCAGAAAGAAGGTTAATTTAACACTAATTTATGAGACAAATTAATTGTCTTTGGCCCCTACCATTAAATTGCATTTATCTAATAAATGAATTACTCTCTGATATATAATTCTGTTTGTTTTTCTTTATGCATTCAATTACTCACTAGAGATCACACTTTACACACCTTTGTATGTACTGTTACATCAATGCCCAAAATCATGTATAGCTGGATTGTACCAAAGCATTGTTGTATAAAATGTGAATGAAAAGAATGACTAAATACACACATAGGCTACACTACACCCAAATAGTACATTTTCAATATGCTGTATTTGATATTTATTATAATTTAACTATATAATGTATAGTTGTAGCATTGGTAAATCAGGTACACGCACCAGATTTGGACTAAACGCCATGAGAATCCAATGGATTCCTTTAAAATGCTTAATGTTTTCCATCTGAGTTAATTTGATTTGCACTTGCTCTATGCTGTCGTGTAAAAAAATATATAATTTTGTAGCATCCAGTTTTAAGCTGTGAATAATGTTGTGCTTTCTTACATCTAACACTCCGCGCTCGCTGGGGGTTGCCTGAACGCCACGTACAGTTTGGCTCAACGCACCTTAAGCCACGGGTTGCCAGTGTGATACACTTTGACTGACAGTTTGAGCGTCCAATCAGCTCTCAACGCGACTGTTTAACAAAGAAAGTATACTTCTGCTGCCCAATAAGAGCGGTCGGAGGCGGGGCGTTGCCATGGTAAACACAACCTTTTTTCTGTAGGTTGTGGCTATAGTGGGCTTGTATGGTGAGATGACAGCTGTAAACAAGCTCCAGTGAAGCTCAGGCACTTTGGGGGAAGCTAGCACGGTTAAAGAGTAAAAAGAGGAGCTCAATGTAAGTGTCAGTTTACAAGTAAGTGTTATTTTACGCGAACCGTTATTATTATTATTGCAATTTACAATACACGCTAAAGCTTGTTTTGTAGCTTTACTACATCTCTGGGATAATGAATTAGCTAACATCTTCACTAAACCATCCTCGCTAAACAACCTGTTCTTTAAATGATACCGTTAGCTTGTGTGTTTGTTAGGAATTGTGCGCTACAGGTTCACAACAGTCTTTCAAGTTATACGGTTATGATGGAGGAATTGATTTGAAGTAAGCTCGCTGTGTCTTTATCTACCAAACACGTGTGTTGCATAGTTCTTTGCTTGTGGTCGTGCTTTGCTTTGGGGCTTAAGACTACCTTGCATGACCTCATCCCATATGGTCTCCAGGTGAATTTAAATGGCTTATACCTCTTTTGCAATGCTTGATAATTAAGGGTGTTGTCTTTTGTAAGGATGAAGCAGCTGCCCACACTGTACTGTTAATACACACCTAAGAACATTTTCAGTACAATTTAAAAAGCTCCATGAGGGACGTACCATCTTTATGTAACATGACACAAAATCACGATTTACCCAATTTTATTACTTTCTCTTATTTTATGTACCTAACCAGATGGTGGGGGGTAAAGCCTTGGCCCATTGGGGGCTGGTTCTGCTGAGTTTGTGGCTGTGTATCCAGTCAGTGCCTATCAGTATGGACAAGACCAACGAAACGCCTCAAGCGGAGGAACTGGAGCCACCACAAAGTGCTGTGAGTCACATGGGCAGTGTCATATACAGGGATGCCACATGTAAATCTGGGTCTTCTAGCTAATTGCACCAAATACCATGCAGTCATCCAAAGGATTTGGGCTTACAGTGTCTCAGACAGGGCTGTTTCACATGCAAAGCACACTTGTTTGTGGGTAAAAGGTTGACGGGAAAATTACAGTCAGTGCATATTAGAGTGTTTGCTCAAAGCAAACAGAAGCAATAGCACTATAAAGTAGGTTCCACTGTTCATTAGAAAGAGTTAAGTGACACAAGCATTTCCATAATGTGTCTAAATCAAGGTTGATATTAACAAGTTAAATAAGAATTTGAGTTCTCTGAGAACAAACACAGATGTGTGGTTTGGTTCATGCTTCAGGAAACTGGTCTGCACTATGACCGCTACCTCAGGGAAGTCATTGAGTTCCTGGAGAAAGACCCCCACTTTAAAGAAAAGCTCAAAAATGCCAACATGGATGACATCAAGGTACGTCTGCGTACTCGCTAAACATGCTGTTGTTCTGTAAGCTCTTTGTTGACACGAACACTTTGTATTGAACTCTCTGCGATGTGTTGATTTTCTGCTCTCAGCAAGGCAAACTGTCCAAAGAGCTGGACTTTGTCCACCACAATTTTCGTACTAAGCTGGATGAGCTGAAGAGGGAGGAGATGAACAGGCTGCGGATGCTCATCAAAGCCAAACATGACATCGAGGGGGGGGTTGGTAAGTATCCTGCATGTGTAACGTCAAATAAAATAAATAATAAAATAACAAAAAAAACATTTCATGAATCGCTTCCTTGCAGGCCGGACAGTGGACCACCAGGCCCTGCTGAAACAGTTTGACCACCTCAACCACATGAACCCCAACACCTTCGAGGTGGATGACCTGGACCGCCTCATCAAATCAGTAAACAAAAACCACCTGAACACTGTTCACTAAATAGATCTTTACTGTAGATCAGACTTTTATTACTCAGGAAGTTTTACTCAGCAGCTGTAGATGCAGCTCTTCGCTCCTATAAAGGCTGACTAAGAGGGTGGAAATTCATCAGGTGCAAATCCGGAGTAATCCAAAATAAAGAAATGACTCTAACTGACTGTTCAAGCAGCACAAATAGCTGAAAACTTGCTGTATGACAACCTCCCATATATATATATATATATATATATATATTTATATATATATATATATATATATATTTATGTCAGCCACAATTATTAGTGTCAGTAGTAGTATAGCTATCCTAGATATAGATTTCTTTGTTGACCCTTGAATGGATATGACCTTGTAGCTCATTCTGAACATGTTTCTCTACACTGTTTGTGCATACTGTAGCGCTGCATCATGGTCATAATAACAGTAAAGAACACCTCCACCATATTACTGCTATAATTAGGATGGATGAGAGAGGTTCAGGTGTCAAACAGTGAGCCGTGTTTCTCAGGACCGCTCATTTGTTCTTTTCTGCAGCTTTGCAGACTCACAAGGACTATCGGGTGTAGATTCTGCCTTTTAGGGCTTTTTAGGACAATCACATGTGGATTTATAATATCCAAAACATAAAGGTACTAATCTAACATCCCTAGTCACAATGCATTTGTGATTAATTACTCTGCTCTACAACAACAATATGAGGAATATGAGACAAACTGAGGTGTATTTGTCCGTGATCAGCAGCCATTAGACATGGTCAACTTTTTGTTTTCATTCGTAGGCGACCAACGACCTGGAGAACTTTGACAAGGACCGCCACGATGAGTTCAAGAGGTATGAGATGATGAAGGAGCACGAGAGGAGGGAACGTCTGAAGGCCATGAGCGAGGAGGACCGCAAGAAGGAGGAGCAGCACTACGAGGAGATGAGGAAGAAACATAACGACCATCCAAAAGTGAACCACCCGGTGAGACTCCTGCTGTAATAACGTTTGTTAATGCAAAGAGAGATTACAACTCATTTTTAAATGGTCGAGCGGCAGGTTAATAAGAAACATGCCACACAACACAAGCATAAAGAAGAAGGAGAAATCTTGAAGTGACACCCACCATGATGTGTGTGTGCAGGGTAGTGAAGACCAGCTGAAGGAGGTATGGCAGGAGGCAGACGGTCTGGACCCGGAAGACTTTAATCCCAAGACCTTCTTCAAAATACATGGTAACCAGAGACCGTGTGTGTGTGTGTGTGTGTGTGTGTGTGTGTGTGT
>JAVQJD010048602.1:0-20998 GCA_036023655.1 Nannoperca australis
AGAGAGAGAGAGAGAGAGAGAGAGAGAGAGAGAGAAAGAGGGAGAGGGAGAGAGAGTGCCTGTGGGTGCCAGGTGACCAGGCTAACCTCTTGGCTGGTGTTTTGGATTTAGCCTTTGGATAGCGGTTAAAAATAAAAATGGAATGCTTTTTCAATTACAGATCAGAAAGAAAGTGAACAAAGGCAGGAGTAAAAGAAAAGATGAGTTATTGGGATCTAACATATTAAGGCTTTTCTAACAGGCACATTCTTAAAATCCGATGGCATTCATTTTGACTTTCAGAACATGTAGTACTTGAAAATTTGACAAGTTCTGCGAAGTCCCATAATTCTGTTCAGTTGTTGAAATGATTCATGTCATGTTAAGACAATGTTATATTTTAAGATATTATGTATGGGTGGATATTTGTATAAAATAAAGAAGAGAAGAAATACTGGGAAAAAATGCTTTTGTCTCTTTTGCTTTTTTTTTTCTTGCAACTCGTCTAATAATCGGAGCTTCTCATGCATTTTGACATCCCATTATTGAGCTGTGTAAGAATTGAGAACGCAAACATGCACACACACGTAAGTGCAAAAATAGAACATGAACAGAATATAATATGAAGACACAGACAAACACCTGTTGAAGACAGTCACTGTTATTGTGTTTTTGTTGTGTATGTTCTTAATTCTGACAGTAGTCGGTTTAAAGGTAGTCGTCCTCTGCCATGCATATTTTATTGTCTGTAGGTGGTATTTGTTGTGTATTAATGTCTGTTTGTTTGAATACTCCTTTCCTTCAACCCATTCCACAAGTTGTCAAGGGTGGGGCATTTGAAAATGGCATCATCGAGTGCCGAGGATTGTAATATTGTTGTTTGTCTGTGTGATTTGAGATGGTATTCGTCTTTTGATGTCTGGCTTGGAGGAAAAACACAAAATAAAAGCCTTGTGAGATAAAGGTGTGTTTTTGCACATGTTTGCGTGTGCGTGTGTTCCCTCAAACTGCTTATCTGTCAGTCATACAGAATGTGTGCAAATTGTTTGTGCTAGTGCATGTGTTTGCATGCGGGTATTCCTTGTGTTTGTGTGTGTGTGTGTGTGTGTGTGTGTGTGTGTGTCCGCATCCACATCTAAAAGCCATATCTGGCTTCAGATCAAATGGTGTATGAAGGAGGGGAATGACAGAGAGAGAAAGTGATAGCTCTTTAATGTTACCTATCCACTCTCAAACCCAAATATAAGACCAAGAACACATGGAATAGGCAAGTGTGTTTTAGGGGGAAAAGGAGTGACATGAAACACTTATGTAGAAAAGCTCTGAACATGACGTTGGCTTTGTAGCGGAGGGGAAAATGTCTCACCAAACAGAAAGAAAGAGGGTAAATTGGATGGAAGGAAGAGAGAAGGCAGGGGCACAGAATGAAACAGCGACGCACGCTTTATTGTTTGTTTGTGCACGTCAAGGTACAGTGATATTTGGTTTTTGACTGAATACCAACTATTTCATCCAACTCACCTTTTGCTCATTCTTCTCGTTCTTTTCTGAGGTGTCTAAACTTTCCCTGTCATCCCTGTGTGGTAAAACTTGAATCATGACGACTGCATTCTGGGTAATACATTTTACGCATTCATATTTTTTTGTGCTTGACTGGAATTACCTTGTTGGGAAAAATATACTTATATTACATTGTTTTAACACCAGAGAAATATTAGCCTTGGTAAATATATATTTTTGCCTTGAGTGGTTACCTTTGTCCACCCTGTTTTTCTTCTTTTTCTAGCAGGTATGTCTGAGGTGACATGAATGAAAATATGTGTACTCTCCTGCAACACATCCTTTCCCCTCTTGAACCCATGTCTTTGACTCTTCCTTTTCTCTCTTTCTCCTCCTAAATCTGAACGACTGCTTGCTATGACACAGCTGTGTGAATAATAAAGGTATTTCTATCCTTCCTACACGGGCTACTGTCCTTCTCTCTTGTGTGATTGTTTAACACAGACATGCACCCACCAAGTGACTCATACATACACAAACACACATACGTTCGAATCCTTCACATTCCTCTCCTCGTTGCAGGCTTTGCCCCCTTGTCTCACTCTCTGTCCTTACCAGGAAATTAACCTTGACATTTCCAAGACATAATTCCCTCTAATAAAAATGTGTGTGTAAATAGATATAAACAAACATGTGAAATATTCATAGAGGGAGCCATATGTGAGGAGGACCTGCATATCAAAGATGAAGGCACCGCTGGGGACGATTTCTCTCCGTATCTGCCATCTTAACACAGCCATCATCCAAGGATCAAGTTCCTGCAATGAACATTACTTTGCGTAGGCCCATTGTTACATTCAATAGAAACCTTCAGCTTGGATAAATGAACAGTCTGCCTCCAATGTACTGCCTATTCAAAGCCAGAATAAGAATTAGAATCATTATAATGGCCAAGTGCATGAATGGAGTAATGCTGAATGTTCAGTGAGACATATTGATGGCTTACAGACTAATAAAAGACATTCTGACATGTTTCAAGGACAACAAGACCAATGAAACACCATGCAAAGGAAGAGCGCAACACAAAATATGAATAGTGAACAGTGGTTAAATTATGTATTTATCACAGCTATGGTGCCAGTAGTCTATTCAAAGGATGCATTTATAGTGCATCTATGTGGCCTATATGAAAATAAATCTGAGGAGTCACAATATACCATGTTCCCGTCCAGCTGCGTTGTATACTGACATTTAAAACTGCTATAATGCTGAATGCCTGTCAGCATTGCAGTAGCTACAATATATTTCCATCACAAACTGATTTCACAATGTTAGATATTTTTGAGGGGGGATTTTACCATTGTAAAACAATGTCGGTGTGTGGCCATGTGTGCATTACTCCCTACATATTTGTGATCTTTGCACATGTGTGTGCACGCTTGCATGCTCCCATCATAATGGAATGACAGTGATGCGGATCCAAAATGGCTGGTTTTAGTATTTGGACACCGGGGTGAGGCTAAAATGAGGCAGAAAGGATGCAGCGAGTGAGAGAGGGAGCACGGGAGAGGGCGAAGGAAGCGTGCGGGTAGGTAGCGATCGTATAATACCATCATGGAACACCATCACTCCATGTCTGACCGGCCTCATTTTAGGGCAATGGAACTCCAGAGGAAAAGGCACCAATGGCACATTATTCTGCCTTGGAAAATCACCCTCATGTTTTTATTCATGCCTGCACCACAAACAACAACAGAATTTGATTTTCTGTGTAAATATTCTGGACCAATACAGAGATGGAATGAATTATTTGTGAAAATGTGTGCATCAGAGAGGGAATACAATTTTTCACGAGATAGATAGACAGATACATAGATATTGAATTGTTGTAATTAATGGCATTACTTTGTATTAAAGCACTTGAATATCCTATAGGAAGATGAATATTTCTGCAATGTCACTGCAGTTTGTGTACTAATGTTGGAAAAACAATCGTCATGTGTTTGTGGCTCCTAATGAAACACCTCTGATCATTTCCCAGTATAATGGAATCTCCATAACCAAGTCTCGCTCTAATCACTACCCCTTCCTGCAGTGCCCGTGTCATATCCTGCTGAGCCCGACGACAGAAACTAGGATGAGGTACATGTACCTCCTGCGGATTGCACTGCCGATGTCTCCACGGTGACGGAGGCCCTCACCGTGACAACCAGATTTGAGGTTAGGTTAGGTTCCTGACGCGACAGTGAGATAGATGGATCAGCAGATGGAGATCAGCAGCAAAGCGCACTGGCGACACGAAGAGAAAGAGAAAGAAAATCCACCTGAAGGTTAATTCAGTAAGGACAGAGGAAACCGAAGAAGGATAGACAGAATAATGAACAAACAAACACACAAAATAAATGGATTCACAACCTGAAACTCTGAAAAGAAACCAGTAAGCTGTCGTTTAGGTAGAGGATTTTATTAAAAGTGTACACTTTGCTCTGGGATCATCTGTAGATAGTTTAAATTCAAACAGTTGTGTTTGGTATGCAAATGGTCTGACACAGCATACTCCCATATGTACTATATGTTATGGTGGCTGTGAAATGGAATGCATCTCTCAAATGCTTATATTAACTATTTAGTTTGTCATCGTTATCAATGATTTATCCAAAACTTTGACTGTAATGAGTAACTGACATTACCTTATGCTGCTGGAAAGAATCAGTCTTCCATGCGTCACACATCTCATTTTAAAGAAACTGGCCAACCCACATGTGTGTAAAATATGCGTTCCATCACTCCCACATTAAAACACAATGTGCTCACTTCAGCAGAGGTGAAGCTTCCAAGCTTAGAGCTCAAAAGATATAGTGTGAAGTTGCTCTTTAACGTTTCACTAACAGATTAACAGATTCACTACCAGGCTTGTGCTCCAATAACAATTAGGGCGAACACAAAGCATTGTTGCTCCTTTTTGTCAGTGCATTAAAGTGGCTTTTGCAGGACATACAGCAGCAGAAACCTAATGGTACCACTCCAGCGACTGTTTCGCATGAACCTCACGACATTGGACACATTTCAGAGAAGTATAGCTCTTCAAAGATGCTTGAATCTCTGAACAGGTAAAAAAAAACTGCATCATCTTGGAATTTTGATATTCAGGTTCAGTGCTATTCACTTGCACAGCCACCCATCATAGTTTCTCTTGTTACCAGATCAATTAATACTGCTCAGAAGAGGCCAACGTCCCCTGTGTATTTGTATTGAGGTGCCACTTGAAGGTAATCAATGGTAAGATCTTGCCAGATTCTGAAAGCTAACCTTGAGATGTGTGCACTGTGGGCCAAAGATTGTAAAATAGTGCCCTTGAATCAACTAAATAACTACGTAAGTACTTATATTCTTTATAGCTCCCATTGCTATTGCTTAAGGAAGGTATAAAAGCAATATCAATACAGGGCTTACAACTATTGTAAAGAATATTGGACTAAGGCTTTCAGCGCAAGCCAAACATCTGAGTGTGTAGACTGCTCGCAAGAAAGTATTTCTCAGATACTAAAAGGTGACTGCCTTTTTCTATTGGAATACCAGGGTGATTTGTTGCTTTCAGGTATATTGGATCTGCTTTGACAAAAAGGATCAAAAGATCTGTATGTGTTAAAATACCAATACATGCATACAGTATCTGTATTCCCAGAATGGCACTGAAAAGAAAGTGTATTCAAGATTTAAACTAAACCAGATCTGGCAACATACCTAAAGGCCTTTTGAGGACCAAAATCACGCCTTTGTTATTTTTTCACTTCCTCAACTGTAGGCCTACGTGTATATTTCAAACACAGGAAGCCATTTTTTCACTATATCAAAAACACCAGAACAAGGCTGAATTTCTCATCTATGTCCCACTCTGGAAAAACTAAAATATATCTCCTGCTGTACACCACCGCTATATGATATTGTGAAATAAAATATTGACTTCATAAACACAACAGTACTAAAAATAAACCCGTACCAGCCTGTTTTATGCCTAGCTGCGAGCATCTTCACTTAAAAAAAGTAAGGTTGAGTGTGCAAGAAATGTGAAATTCACTGAAAAAAAAAAAGAATTCCCAGCATGTTGTAGAATACCAATATCCTTAAGCAGGCGGGGTTTTTGATGTATAGACTCCTGCCAGTGAATTGTACAGATGAGACACTTAAGGCAAGACAATAGTGTTATAGATTGTGGCAAGAGTTAAATCAATAGACCTTCTGAGGAGTAACAAGACACCCGGTAGCGAGTGCTACTGCTAGACACACATAGGAGGGGCTGGGAAACAAATGAGGACTGGCAGACAGGGGCTAAGACCTCGATGTCACTGACTAGCCATTAGATGTTAGTGTGTATGTAGGTGTGTGTCTGTGTGTGCATCCTAGGCCTACACAGAACATGTGTTATGGATGTGTGTAAGTGTATGTGTGAATGTGTATGTAAGGCATAAGCAAGAGCAGATACCTGTGTTTCGGTTGTACTTTTATCTCTGCTTCTTGGCCCTGTAATCTCCCACTGGGCATCAAAGAAGAGCCCCATCACCAGCTCTACCACACCCCTATATATCCCCCAGATCCCTGTGTGTGAATGTGCGTGTGTGTATGTGTGTGAGACAGAGAAAATAGAAATAGAAGTGAGTGAGAGTCTGCACGAATATGTGATAAAGACAGAAAAGAGAAGAGTGATAGAATGGGCAAATTAAAAACAGGACAGGAGAAACAGAAAGTTGTGTGTGCTAGTTGATATGTGTGTGTGTGTGTGTTTGTGTGTGTGTGAATGAGTCCTTCCTCTCTCCCACAGACAAGAGAGCGGGGCTTTGCAAGGAGCTTTGGACCGTCACCCAGCCATGGCTGTCATCCAAGTCCAGCCTGCGAGCAGCTCTCTAGGGCAGCTTCTGCTAACCCCCCCATCACCCCCCCCCCAGTTCTTACTCCCTCTTACTCCACCTCCTCAGTCTCTTCCACCTCTGATCCAGGATCAGTGGTTCCCGGGGCCCTGATAGGTGTCAAGGTCCATTAACCTGGAGCAGGTCTTATCATATTCATCAGGAAGATCAGAGATCAGATTTATCTCTGTTTTTATCAGATTTGAGGCTTCAGAAGGCTGCCAGAGAAGTCATGGCTGTATGGTAATGTGATGGAGGCTAGTGACAGACACCCCAGAGTAGCAGGCCCACTTCAGCAGGTACAGCTGCACAGATCCACACATAGTCATGGACTCACACACCGTAGAAATAAATGTACACGCTGGCACACACTCACACACAAACACAGTCAAATTTCTTTTAGAATCTGTCAGCAGTTGCTTGGACCTTTTTGATGGGGTTGTCAGGTTTGATTAGTTTATAAAACAGGAGTATCTCACCCACTGACCTTTCTAGGCTTTCCATCTAGAGCTAAATTTAATCTAATGTAAAAACAGTTGTAGTCTAAAAGCCAACCTTGTGAGGCATGATGACTTTTTGTTTTCTTTTGGAGGCAAGTAAAAATGTAAAAACATTTGTGTGCAGAGAATGAAATGTGCATTATGACCAAGATATATTAGGGCCACTTAAATCTGGGTAAAATCCACATTCTCATTACTGATTTCCATAATCAAATGTGCACCAATCACAAGGTGTACACGCAAATCACAGAAGAACTGGAGAAAAGAGAGATTATGCAAAAGCAGCTGCAACATAATATCAGATATCAGGATATCTTAATATTTTGTACATTCAGTGTAAACAAGGATATTTATAAATGTAGTTTTGATGGTGTTGTTGCTAATCAGTCACATCAAATAAAAAATCCAATCCCTTCAACAATGAACACATTGTCAACAATACATAAATGTACTGTTTTACAAGTTCTTGACTTTTTTCAGTTTACTTGTTATCTACATCTTTTGAATAAATATTTTCAATTTCTCTGACATTTGGCATTTCATGTCCCCACTGAATTCCACCAAATGTCAAATATTTTGATAGTGCACGTTCCAAGGCCAGCCACTTATTTTAATTCAGTGAGCAGTACCTCCCACAGGACCTCCGACCCTAACCCTGACCCCCAGCTGCTATCCCAACCGTGCTCTCGGGCCACTAATGAATTATTGCTGACTCATCATGGTCAGCTGTGAGTAATCAACCTGACACTTTGGGCCACAGGACACATGGCTGTGGTGCTCAAATAGTCATTTAGGTCCCACACTCTGTCTGCTACACCCACCGGGAGCTGCGGGGCTTTTGAGCTTGGGTTTGGAAGAAAAAAACTAAAACATTCCAAAACAAGAGTCTTTGAAGTTTAGATAAGTCAATCCATATTTTGCCATTGTAAATCTATGTTGGAAAAATTTAGTGAGTGTAAATGGAAACATGTCAGTCAGAGTTTATATTCTTTTGTCGGGCAGAGACATAAATGAAAATGCCGTTTACCTATGGAGTTACCTGAAACATATATAGTAGTTATGTAAAACCTGCTTCATTATTGGACATATAGGAGCCATTTTGCATCCCAATTCATATTAAGGAAAACAATGTGCTGAAGAAATGTTGCTTTCTGGTTAAAACAAAAGAGATTATAAAGTTAAAAGGATTGTGGATTTATAAAGGAGATTTGGAGACAAGAAGACTGAGATTGCAATTTAAAAAAAAAAAGATATTCACAAAACAGTCACCAAAGTGCACAGACACACACACACACAAACACACACACACACACACACACACACACACACCTACACATCGCCTGCAATCCGGGCCTCATCAACATCCTTCTTGGAAAATCACTGCAGCTCTGAAAAGTCATTTCAGCCACAGTAGCAGCAGGCCCTTAAACATTCATATTCCTATTTACTGTCTGCCACTCCTCTCACGCATGTGAACACACACACACACACACACACACACACACACCAAGCCAACTAACCCAGCAGGGTTAGGTTCATGAATAAAGGGGGGAATTAGCGCAGACCTGGAGAAGTCAGATAGATAGATAGAGAGAGGTGAAGGAAGAGAAGAGGGAGAGCTATTCAATTGTAGGAAAAGCATCAGAAGGAAGGGGCAAATCTACAGAAGGGAGGCATAATCAGTTAGAGATCAACAGAAAAAGGGAAATTTGAAACAAAAGAGGAAGGAGGGAGAGAGGAAGATAGAACTGAGAGAGGGTGATATAGAGGAGGAGAGGAAGATAAGAACATTAATAGAAAGAAAACATCTATAGTGAGAGACAGAGCAGGAGAGAGGGGTGGCTAGCACTCCTAATTTAAATTGCTTGTGTCCATCCTATGCTGCATGAAGCGATAGCACAAAATGTCAATTTATCCATGTGTGCATTTGTGAAAAGAGCTAGATTATTGTAGTAGTGAATATCTACACATGGCTCAACATGCCAGGTATAATCTGTAAAACCTCTGCATAATCCCTACTCCACACACACACACACACACACACACACACACACCAGAGAGATATCGACTCAAATAACAAATTTATTACCAAAGTAATAATGTGTTTTAAAGCAAGCAGCCCATAAGTGAATAATGCTCACTGATATGAAGCTGCCATCTATATTACTGAAATCGGAAATATCATTGCACCATAAAATGACATTACGTTTACTGTGAGAACAGAGGCAGAGGAAGAACTGAGGGAAGCTTGATGTTAATTTTCTGTAAATAAAAGAAGCAAGAAAATAATCACAAAAACAATGGACACATGATGAAAACAGAAAATTGTCAACAAAGGGACAGTAAACATCTCTCAATCACCAGAAGGGCTACAATCATCACAGTATGCTACACTACCAAGATGCTGCACAACAATTTTATAATATGTGTGCAGGCTACGCATGCTCATGTGTGTGCATGTGTGTTTATCAGTGTGTGTCTGTGTGTGTGTGTGTGTCATATGGGAGAGAGGCAAGAGGCCGTTACCCTGCACCCAGATAATAACCTGGTTTTATAATGTTGCATATCTATATTCAGGCCAAATCCCCCTGGGGGGGAGCCAGAATAATAACGCTGGCCATTTTACCCCTCCTAGCGGGCGGCCATTTTCTGCCCTGATTCTCAGCATGGACCTCTCCTCATTCCCAAGGTAGCACGTAATGGATGCCGCAATGAGATGGAGTGACATTGTGGTGTCTGAAATGTGAAAAGCCTATTTGCCGACCTGCCCTCCCTCAACGGGGTGGCTGGTGGAGATATGGGAGATGTTTATGCCTAATCCTCTTTGCAGTTCCATATGTTGTCATTTCTGATGATTGTCTGTATTTACGGTAAATTGGCAAATTTAGAAAATAGGTGCAAAATGGCAGTGAAAAAGTGATATATTTTTGTCCAAAACAAATGTAATCCCATAAGAGTTCTGGCCATACTGTGATATATCTGAATATCCTGATTGTGTATATGAGTTTTGCATATATCACCAGAAAACAAAAGAAAAGTGTTTTATTACCTAAAAATTGAATAACAGTGGTAGCTTGTGAGTATAACACTTGCACACACACATTTATTATCAGGAGAGTTTCTATCAACCATAAAAGTAAAATGAAAAAAAAAAGAGAGCTGGATACGAGTTCCAGACAGAATTAGGAAGTAGTATCTCACATATTACAATATTTCATCATCCGCATACAGTGCAAACACAGTTTGTAAGTTGAGGAGTGAAGGAGGTCTGGAATCAAGAGGGACTGAATCCACTCCATACTATCCTGGTGAAATAACGTCCCCCTGACCAGTCAGTTTCAATAAAACTACAGACAAAGAAAGGTTAGCGTATATAGATTTCCCATCGTAGTCATGCACACAGAACTGCACTGTGAGCCGGCCGCCTCTCTCTCTCTTCTGAACTCTAAATGCTACTCACTCATATTCTCCATCCTATCCCTTACCTCTTCAATAATTCACAGACGGTAGCTTTCTCTGTCCTTTCAAACCTTTGAAATGTAACCTACATCCCACAAACACACCATTCTTGTTATCCAACTGACGACATGTGTTTATTCTGGCCCTTTTCTTGTTGAGCGGAGGGAGAAAAGGAAAGGCTTCAGACTTCAAAGATTATTGACTGTTATTGACAAGTTGATAGTAGATAAAACAAAAGTGCATTTCAGATGTATCCACTTAAATATGTCTTGATATGCCACCTTTATTTGATTTTTCTATTGATTTTTCAGTGGCTGGCATACCGAAAAAATTCTATCTCAACCTCAGCAGGACTTGAATAACAGCAGTGAAGTTTGCACACACACAAGTTTCACTGATTGTCATTATGGATATTAATGAAGTATGGAGTCAAGGGAGAAATAAAAGGTTTGATGTTTGATGATGCCACTGCTGCTGGCTTAAATTCTACTATTTTGAAATCAAAGTTTATGTCCTCATTTACTTATTTCCAATTAGCTGTCACTGGGATCGGGAAAATACATGAGGGAAAAACACAATAATAAAGACAAATAAAAGTGAAAAACACATTCTGGGAATATTCCCCTGAGAAAAAGTTCGAAAACTTATGGGCAGCAACACCGAAGTCTAGTCTATAGCAGTTTTGTTGAGTGTAATAAATCAGTCCACCAGGGCTTGTGAAATGGAGGACAGTTGGAGAGTGCAGTATAGGCAGTCAGAGAGAACAGCTCTGTCCAAGACAATCATATGATGTATCATTCATACTGTCAGTACGGTGTCTCTCCTCCTCCCTCCCTCTCTCTCTCAGTCTCTACATCTCTGTCTGTCTCTCTCACTCTGGACTCATCCAGTCTCCTGTGGAGGCTATGATGAAGCCCAGCTCTCTCCATCACACACAGCTCCCCCAGCTACCCGGGGATTACACATTTCAATGATACATTCACACACGGTGCCGTTCAAATAGGCTTTTGTGCTGTTTATTCCCTGCTATAACAGCACCACAAGCAGATATTCTTGCAAAAATACAACTGGTTCTTTTGAATAATTAACTTACAACTTATATACTTTTGGTGCTCACTTATTTTACTAAACTTTCCAGAGACATCAAGGACATAACATCATGTCCCTTTCATCGGTAGAACTAGTTTCTTGGTATGTCTATTAATTTGGTCTCATTCTATTCATCTTGGACTGTGCAAGGTGGTTTTTAAAGAGCGAGTGCTGCATGTGAATCATTTGACCTCTGCGATTTGCTAATGAATGCTGTGAGCAATCACCGTTTCCCAGAAAATGGACAAAAATGATCCCTCATCTGTGAACCTAATCACTTACTGCCATTACCGTGTGTATGTGTGTGCGAGTGTGTGTGACTGTCTGTCTGATTACCATCCCTGAATGAAATAGTTGTTTGGAATGATCCCATGGAGGAAGTGGTGGGGGGAGTAGGGGTTCTTCTCCAAGATGAAGCAGCAGCTGAGCTGAGGTGGGATACAGACTTTTTTATTTTGCGTATTAGCAGCTGCAGATGGAGATAAACGGAGAAGGAAGGGGACCAAAAAGAAAGAAACTTAAAGGGGTGGGTGACCATAGAAACGAGTGCCCTGCACTGAGCCGAGTTTATCATTTCAAAGAGAAGTCACAAGGATGTAGTTCTTCCCTTAGCACTTTATTTAACAATACTTGTAAGCATGTTAGGAAATCAGAGTTTGTATCTGCTCTTTAGATCAGACCTAACACCCACACTTCCACCTCAAAGACCAAGTCAAGACCCAAAGGCCCCAGTCTTGCAAGAGCAAACACCCAGTTTACACTATGCTGCCTGTTTTATCCACATTCTGTCATCTTTGTCTCTTTTATTGTTCTGTTCCCACATTGTGTTCTCTCTTAATAAACTGTGTTGAGAGTTTGTGTCAAATGCACTTCAAAGGGAAGTCATCTGTGTTTGTGTGTGCACAAATCTGAACATGTATGCCTGCACCTGTGTGTGCATACAGTAGAAATGTCGCAAGACAGACAAAGAGAGGCAGAAACAAAGCAAAGGTCATGCTTAGCATTGTGTGATGAACTGAGTTCCTTGAAATCTCATTTCCAAGGACTAGATCTGATCAGCGCCTCAAACGTTGACACAAAGCTGGAAAACGAAAGCAGCGGAAGAGAAGAAGAAGAAAAGAGGAAGTCACAGAGTAGAAGATGGTGAAGGAGGAGGAAGATTTGAATGAGAAAATCCCATTTGCTTGTCCGCTGCTTATCTCAGGCTCTAATGGCCGAGAACAAAGAGAAATCCCACAGTAACTGGTTTTTCCATCAAACTCTGCCGTCACTTGTGTGGAAAATGAAAAGATGAAATGACTGAGGGCACCCCCACCCTTTCTGTTTCTCTCTTATTCTTTTATTCCTCTTGCTCACCTGCTCCTTTGCTCTTTAATGTCATGATGCTGGCCTGATGTTTCGATCAGGAGCTACACGATTATACAGTCTCTTGCTCTGAACGTAAGAGTAAAGAAGTCGAGAAGAAATCATGCACTGCTGGAAGACCTCTCAATTAACGAAGCTTCCATGTTTATTCTCAGCTCTCCACTGAGTACACAGTGCATCTCTTTCACACACCTTCACAGCACAACTTAAATAGATACATAAAAGTCAGAGGGGCAAGAAAAAAGAAGATTGGATAAAAAGGAAGTAGAAGTTATTGAAGGTGTGATTATATACACTGTCAATACTGTTAGTGTTATCGCCGTGACAATGAAGAGGAAGCTTTTGCAGAGCCTTCTTTTCTTTCTTTTACTTCTTACATCAGCACTATATAATCCCTATTTGTGGATCATGACACACCTGTATGTATACGTGTGTGTGTGATAATTGGAAGATTCTTCTAGGGTCTTTCTTCCTGTGTGTCCTTGTCCTTGTGGGTATGTGTTTATTCACGTGTGTTTTCAAAGGTGAGTGCATGATGATTGCATGTCCATCTGTATTTGTGTATGTGTGTGTGTGTGTGTCCAGATAGGGTCACCTTGCATCCATCTCTTAGCGTTTAGAGACCCCCTGCAAGGATAAAAATCATCCTCTGAACTTAATCCAGGCTTATATCCTCTTCTTCCTCCTAACTCACAGAAAATGTGCACAAACACACTCCCAAGCGTAACCCAACACACACACACACACACACACACACACACAGATAGATGAGCCTAGAACACCTGACCAGAGGGACCAAGAGAAAACAGCAAAGAGTAAAACCCATCACAAATCTCCCATCACAAAACCATCTCACTAGTTCCTTAAACCATCACCAATTATGGCTTATGCTTGAACTCAACGAGCATATAATCATATAATATTATGGTAACCTTAATAATTGTTTGGATTTGACTTCATGTTTGTGGATTACAAATGCTGTAATTTCTTCCATAAAGAAGCTTGTGGATCGTTAGTTAAGATTATTATTATTTATTATTTAGAGAGTGGTATTTTTCACTGGAAACCAGGAAAGCAGAAACACTGCCATCTAATGTGGACAGACCTGGAAGAATGAAGGGTATATCTAACAAATTCAAACTATCCAATCAGTCGATTGAAACTGTTTTATGGAGAGTAGCATAAAATCTAATGCTGGCAGTTTTAATCCCCGGATGAGCACTTAACTCCCAACTGCGCCGGTGAGACTGTTCAGTCGCCGACAGCAGAAGACCTTGGATGTACTGGGCAGCTCCCGGGTGAAAATGTGTGATGGTACGACTGTGAAGCATCACAGTGTGTGGGGGTGCAGGGGCAATCCTTCCTTAAACAGACTTTAGATGTTTTAAGGAAGATAAACTGGTTATTAAAAAGATAGCTTCTATGGTTTGTGAGTTCTAAATAAAACTGTGTAAGTAAAAGAGAGACAGAATCTTCCACCCTGATTGAATCTGAAAAAATAAATGAATCTGGTAGCTGTAAGAAACAAAAGAGTAATCAGACAATGAGCTGGGTGCCAGACACAGCATTGATTTCAAACTATCTCTCTAAGAAGCCTCAGAGGCGCAAACCATATCCACCTTATGTTATTGACCCTGCCTCTAACAAATATGCTTATATTTATATTGCCTTTCTGACTGAGACAATGTGCAGCCTCTCTTTAGATGGATATTGGATCATACACACATGCTTACCTCAAAATTCAATATTCATTCTCTCGCACTTGTGGTTTATCTTTGGAGTAAATATTTATGTGCTTTTTGGCACGCAGCTGAAAAAAACCCCCAAAAAACAAAAAAATCTCTCAAAGACTAAATCGCCTTGCGTCAAAAATCAATGATAAAATGGGGGCGCAAGCTCTGTTTTCTAGGTCACATTTGAATATTTCTTTTAGAGGTATTGATTTGTTTTGTGTGACCTACCCAGGCCCATTCTTTGCAATTAAAAGAGAGAAAGTGGGACTGCAGAGTGGGGGCTATCTCAGTCGTGTGGCAATCCCAGTTGGTGTGTATGTGTGTGTGTGTGTGTGGAGATGTTTGTGTGTGTGAAAGTGTATATATTGGTGTGTTTCTGTGCGGCTAATGAATGAGAGGCAGTTATGATGAAGAGGGGGTGGAGCTGGACCTTAAGGAAGATTTATACCGTGGTTGGTGTTTGTGTGTGTGCGTAGGTGAGACTGTGTGAGTGTTTGCGCTGTGTGTGTGTTGCAGTGGGGTAGATTCATTTTGCTATATTAAATTCAGCCTATAATCCAGACTTTGTCTCCCTGGCCAAAGCAGACAAAGGACTCGAGATCACAGAGGCAACAGGATGGTTGGCATGATTCCATGTTTATGAGTGTGTATAGAGAGGGAAACGGAGAGATTGGGAAGCGATGAGAGGTAGAACATATCCTAAACCTAAGCATCCTAATCCACAAAGTTATGAAGTCTGTTTGTGTGTGTACATATACACATACATTATGTATGTATTTTTGCTACATCCTGAGGCAAACTTGTGCCTGGTCTTAGATAACACATATCCTCCTAACCTTGTCTATGCCCCTTGTTTCTCTGGGTGCATGTCACTGTGTGTGTCAGTTAAGGCACACAAGATGTACTTATAAATACAAGTTTTGTGTACATCATTTTCAGGAGGTGGATTCGAATCTTAAGAAAGACCTCACACTAAAAAATGATCAGAATAATGTTTCAGACACCAAACTTAGAGAACTCAAATCTAAATCTAAATCTTCTTTATGTAAAAAGCTAAAAAGCCTCTACTAGGTGAATGCAGAAGAGTGTAAGGCACAGATTTCCAAAAAACTGGGTGCTGGATCAAAAACAAACTGAAGGCAAAAGATCCACTCTACAGTTAATCAGATCCCAGCTAATTTAATTTAACAGAACATCGTTGAGATCTAACAGAGATCTTGGTCAGTCATCATCAAATGACCGTCACGAAGCAGAACAAGCGGTATAGAAACAAACATATTCATCACTCAGGTGGTTGTGATCTGCATGATTTAGACTCTTAGACTGGACGATTTAGAGAAGGGTTGGATAACAATGACACTCACATATAGGGGACAAGCATGTCTTTATACACAGGGCAAAAATAGAAGGAAACATTAAGAACAATATTATACAAGAACATATTAAATGAAATACATCAAATTCAGTCAACTGTAAAGCATGAATCACACAAATCATCCAGAGGAAACAATCATCATAGAAAATACTATGTTGAAAAGTACATAAAGTTTAAACATCAAAAGCAAGTAGAAACTAGCAATAGGCCAACATCTGTTCTTCTTTGTGATGGTTATTCGACAATGCCTGAAGAAGATCTTTTAGACGAAACATTCCTCTGATAAATGATGTTTGCTGTGAGCAGCAGTACAGTGTGCAGATCTTTTGTTTGACATACATGTTTTTATGTGTGAATGTGCCATATGTGATTAGCTGCTGTGTGGTGTCCAGTTGAACTTGGACCATGCAGCTGTGGATACCAACGTCAGTCATGCTCACACTGTAAAATGTAGCATGTTTTCCGTGTATGAGCGTGGTTTGGGTGGCCTCCCTTTGGGAGTGTCCCGTGTCCCTCTGTCCTTTAGCCCCAGTGTCATCTTCCTACCCTGTCTCTGGGCTGTCCAAGCCTGTTTGAAGTGGCTATTAGCCAGAAATCAAAGCCTGCCATCAAGCCCATCTCAGCCCTGTGCCCTTTTAGAATATTCACCAATGGCCTTTTGTGAGCCCCCCGGAATAAAAATAATCAAAATCAGAATGGACCTTCATGTGCAATAATACTCTGTCTACTCTTATGGCCTCCACAGTCAATGCCATTTATAATTCATGCACCCATACTGATGGGTCCGGGGTGCGTTCAAGAGGTCCGCTCCTCACTGTTCCACCACTGTTCATCAATAGCTGCCAGCCAGGTAGGGGACTTTATTATTGAACAGTGGCCATGCTAGTTTGATGCAAACACTGTTCTATAATTATTAGAACTTCAAAAACTTGGCACTCTCTCTTTCTCTCTCCAACTCCCTCTCTCTGTTTGAAATGGCCTCCCTCTCCCTTTCTCTTACTCTGTTGTTAATTTAAACACTGGTGGTTTCATCCCTCCCTGTAGGTGTCTGTTTTACAATAAAAGGTCATCCTCATTTGTCCGCAGACACAAAAGGGACCACCGTCGGGGCTGAGGTCAGACAATCAGACAGACAAATAAATAGACAGACGGACAGAGGGATGGCTCGCGCTACAGGCTGGCGCTCAGGATGCACAAGGAGAGTAGAAGGGAAAGACAGATGAGAAGGTAAGATAGCTGGAGAGACAGTGAGGGAGAGAGATAGGGAAAGGCAGAAGGAGTGAGTGAGAGATGGGAAAGATGGAGGTTGTGGTAGTCGCTGGGAATGGGGCGGGTGGGCAAGAGTGAGGACAGATAACTAATCATGCCATCACCTCCAGTCTTCTTCCTTCTCTCTACTCCTTCTTCACCTCCTCTCTGCTCCTCTGCTGGGATGATTGACGAGGGCACGGTGGACTGAGGTTGTCCCAGTCCCCAGATTAGAAAGCCCTCAAACAAATGAAGCCTGGAAATGCTGCCCTAGGGAGCTGGGAGCCTCGGATAGACAGACAGGACACACACTCTGGCTTAAAGAGACATGAAGATAAGGGAAGGGAGAACCAGAGAGGCAAAGAGGCAGGGAGAGATGGGTAATGACATGTTTCTTGGGTTTTAAGGGTATACAGTATGAGGAGAGACAGGAGCTGGAGTAAAAGGAAGGAGATAAGTTTAAGACAAGTTTAAGATTCTAACAAAGAGAGTGAGTGGGGAAAAACAGAAAGGCAGAACGAGTGCAAGAGACAGAGACAATTATACGTGTAAGGTGAGTGAGGGAGAAAGCGTGAAGTCACTTTAATTAGGTTACCTGCAGAAAAGGACGAAATGAGAAGCTGAGCATGAGAAACGAAGAGAAAAAGAGTGATGGAGAGGAGGGAAGGAGAAACAGATATAGAAAGAAAAAAGGACTCCCGCCCATGCCTTTGCACACCTGTTCTCGTCTTTCCAAGATTACCATCTGCAGATTGTCCCCCTTATGCTCCTCTGCAGATCTGATGCAGGCGTTTATCAAAAACTGAGCATCACCCTGTTCCCCTTACCAACCCCAAGCACACAAACACACATCCCCGCAGCCCCCCACCCTCTACCTCTTGAAAAACGATCATCCTCGACCTTGGACCTATTGTTTAAGATTGAAGCATTAGTGGGGGAAAAAATGCAAAAAGGAGAGGAAAAAAAGGGATGATATATGACCAAATATTAAGAAAAAGTTTGATTTTATAGATGTTACATGACCCTAGCATGAGTGACCTCCATTTTCCCAAATGGCGCAGGTCCAGGGTTTTAATGGAGTCTCTGCGAGCCATATATCAGCGCAGCTTGTCTCGTAAAGCTCTCCTCGGGCCGACCTCACAAACCACCTCCACCTTTATCGTGACACTTAGGGAGGTTTTCACGAGCAGAAAATATATGTATTAACAGGGAATGATTTTAATATAGTCAACGGGTGAAGAAAAAGCGAGAATGAGGAAGGTGTTGGAGGAGTCGGCTGTTTTTGCCTGTACTGTATATCTTTGGGGTTTTTTCAACAGTTTTCTCCATCCCTCTACCTCCATCCCTCCTGCTCTGTCTCTATCTCTATCTCTGCTTCCTCCCTCCCACCTCTTTTTCCTATGTCTGTAGATTGTCACAGTGTTACAGCTAGTCAACATGACACTTTTTAAAGTTTTTCGAGGGGGTCGACAGAGAACAGAGGAGATTAACCTAGCTGCCTGTCATAGCACCTGTCCCTCTACTCTCTTCCTTCTTTTCCCTTAAAAATAACACATAGGAAAACATGAGGTGGCCATATAGGCCACATTGTGGTACATATAGGGCAGTGAAAGCATTTGAAAGACTTTTATCAAGCAGATATTGTGGGTGAAAAATATATGTAAAGTGTACACATATAAAGATAGTAGCATTGGCATGTGGATAGAGGAGCATACAGAACATATGTATGCAGGAAGAAATGCACAAAACATAAAAGTGGAGTTTATATCCTGCTAGTGATTTTGGTTTTCCTGACATACAAAAAGCTATTTCATTATAAACAGTTTGCTGCTTCAATAAGGTAATATCCAACTCTACATAACTTTTTAGTGTATTTGCACAGCTCAGTATCAAAGTGCAGCCTCCGCCCAAAAGACTCTGTTCCCTGCAATGTATTTCTGTAGCTTTGAAAACCTGTTTAAATAAACATCATATGTAATCTCATGTTTCTTTGCATCGCACTGTAACAGACCTGAGTACAGGGAAACTGTACAGAATATTTGATAACAGAACACGAGAATTAATTCAAATCAAGAAAGTTGTAGTGGAAGACCGCTGCAGAGCAGGAGCGGCTGCAGCGGTGTATTGTATCTGAAGTAAATACTGAATGACTAGTGAGGCGGTGTTTAAAACACACAGTGCCCCCAGTCAGAGCCTGCTCTTCATCAGTCAGAAAGGCAGAAATGAGAAATGCATCTGAGCGATGCTTTAAAAGGCAAAGTTCAGTAATTGGGAATGACAGACACATACAAAGCATCCGTCACTCATGACCTTTCCATTTCTCCCTCTCTTTCTCTCCTCCTGTCTCTCCATTCAGGACAAGGACGAGAAAAGCAAAGGAAGAACAAGAAAGCACGTATTTTAGATGACTGTATTTAATCGGCCTTTAAAAGCTGCATTGTAATTAACCTGGAATCAGCCAACATTAAATAAAAGGAATGAACATTTTATACACACACACACACACACACACACACATATATGTTTAGGAATGCTACAAGGATTTAAATGGCTTCATTCAAAATGTCAGTATTTCATGTGGATGTGTAAGTAGGCTGACTTTCTGTATTTTTTTAATAAGCAAAATAAGGAAGGGATGCACACAAAAGGTAGACATAGTTCATGTCCTCGTGCTGTGCTTGAAATGTAAGAATAATAGGTTCATGGAAAGTTAACTTCATGGGATTGCATTTGTCACAAATTTTCTTTCATGGCCACACTCTTTATTACCCTCTTCCTTCTTCCGTCTGTCTTACTTTACTTTTTTTCATTCCTTCTTCTTTCAGCTGCGGTAAAATGACCAGGCTATGCACAAGAAACATGTTTCTCCCTCTGTCTGTCTTACACGTGCACACACATGCACACACATGCAGACACACACACCTCACATCTGGACTTGTGTTTAATTTAACGTCAAAGTCCGGACAGGAAGCACCTGTCTAGATGAAATCCTGCAAGAGAGATAGAATGAGAGAGAGAGGGAGTAGAGGGGTATGAAAAAGAGAGGGAAGAAATACAAGGAGAAAAGAAAAACATTAATCCATCTGTTGTGGAAATGCATGTCACAGTCGTCACATTAGAAGCAACGTCAACAAACAGAGCGAAAACCAAATTGGTTTGGAAAAGGCAAGTCATCTGAAATTAACACAAATTTCATCCCCTCTAAACGTTATCGCGTCTGTCTGTGTTTGGAGCTGAATGCAGGTCATTCTTTTTCTTCAAGGCTCAGGGGGCTGCTCACTAGCAGCTCCGCAATTACAGAGTAGTAAAACTTCCAGATGTGGGAATATTCTTCCCTTCACATTAGCAGATTAAAAGATCACTGTCTGAATAGAGTCACACACCTGTTGGGTGCTCTTAACGTGACATTCTTAACATCACATTCAACTGGTCAACTTGTGGCACAGGAGGTAGTTCAGCTAAAACAATGGTCACTACTTGACGTCCATCATCCTTATGTTGGTAGATGTAAAGGCTAGCGGTGTCATGAATAGCGGTGTCATGAATAAGAGAACCATAAATAAGTACAGTGGATTTATTAAATATCAACAAATAAATCAATTGTATCTATAGGATAAAAGTGAGATCTAAGAGTTGTAAAAATAAGTTTAAGACAAGTTTAAGATTGTGCATTTTTTATATTACTAAGACTGAAAATGTTATCCAGACGCAATGCTTTATAATGCATAATTTTATACACTACCGTTCAAAAGTTTGGGGTCACATTGAAATGTCCTTATTTTTGAAGGAAAAGCACTGTACTTTTCAATGAAGATGACTTTAAACTAGTCTTAACTTTAAAGAAAT
>JAVQJD010048607.1:0-11191 GCA_036023655.1 Nannoperca australis
TCCCACCTAGACACCACCTGATCCCACCTGGACACCACCTGGACACCATCTGATCCCACCTGGACACCATCTGATCCCACCTGGAAACCACCTGATCCCACCTGGACACCACCTGGACACCATCTGATCCCACCTGGACACCACCTGATCCCACCTGGACACCACCTGGACACCATCTCATGCCACCTGGACACCACCTGATCCCACCTGGACACCACCTGATCCCACCTGGACACCACCTGATCCCACCTGGACTGGAACCAGCTCCCCTCAGACTGAGCTCCTGATTGGTTTACCAGACATTTTATTCACCACACTATGAAAACTCAAAGAACGGCTTGGTTTGATCAACCTAAATGGGTAGGAACAGTGTTACCATGACAACACCATCTCCATCTCGTAATCACCCAGTGTTTGTTTGTGAAAACGTCTCTAATGTGAGTGCTGATGGAGAAACAGCGTCACGTGGCGGAGACTTGTTTAAAACTCATTTATATCCCAAATATAGTTTCAATTCTAGTCCCATAATGTCCAAAATCCAGAGTTGAGGATTCCACGTAGCAACAAAAAGAGGAAGAGGAAGCTCGTTTTTAAAACTAAATTTAGTTTTCAGGAATTCGGCGAGACGTGTTGCCGACATTTGGTTGGAGCAGCCGTGCAGAAGCTCATCCAGCTGTCACGTATATAGTTCAGAACAACCTTCATCCACACCAGAGTCTCACACACAAGGACACACTTTCATTCATCTCATTCTCTGACAACTCGTAGAATATTTTGTGCCAAATGTTTCCTCCCCAGCTCGGCTCTGGTTGGATCTGTTGCTGTATGTCTGTTTGCTCACTGTCAACCCCGCAGCAGTTAAACTGTCCCAAAGACTTTAATCTTACAGCTTTCATTAGATGCAGAGACGTCATTATCGTAGTAATAAAATAGACGTGACACACTTACATTGGTTGCTTTCAGCCCTTACTGTGAGCCCTCATGCCCAGGGTTTTGCCTCTCAGGCTGTACGGGCCGCAGACACAATTCAGGGCTTAAAAGAAAAACTAAAAACCATTTTATCTTTTAACCTTATTTATTTAGATTTAAAGTCACATATTTAAACATGTTGTTTAGGAAAAGAATCCGTTGTCATAGGATTTACATTATATTTGCCCTGAGAATTGTCTCTCAGGATGCGAACTGATCTTGCTTCCTTTGCAGGGATTGGCTTATACAAACCCCTTATTGATTCAAACCCTAAACATTGTGCAGCTGCAACCTGAACAGAACCATCTGATCTGTATTTGTGCATAAAAAGAATCAAATGATTTAAAAAAGTGCATTTAATTACTTTTACAAACCTAAAATACAGCACGTTGAACAAAGAACACACATTATCTGACTCCATCTGATTGTACTTATATAACTTCAACTGCATTGCTGCTACTGCTTTTTAACTTTATTTTCTTCTGTTTTATTGTGTGTGTGTGTGTGTGTGTATATATATATATATATTATTTATTTTGATAATTTCGGCTTTTAAACGGGGCCTCAGCACACATTTCGTACAATAGCATGAAAGTGTGACTGAAATCAGTTCATTTTCTCGTCTTTGTCTTTTATTTGGCCGTGGATGGAAGTGGAAGTGGTTGCAGCTCTGCAGTCGGCTGCTCCCCCACCTTCCTGCCCCGCTGCTGGGCTCCGTCTGCTCGGCTCTTCACTCCTGCTGCCTCCAACATGCTCTGCCACCGACCTGCTGGAGGACCTGTGCACAACATGCAGAGTACTCTGTCAAATAAACACTGTTCCATTCAAATGAAGTAAAAAGATGTAAAAAAGCAGAAAGCTCTGGGATGTTTGAAGGGGTGGAGCTGTCCGTGGTGCTGATCCAGGCGCCTCGTGGGCTTTAAAAACAAATTGCAATTTTATTGAGTCGTGCAGTCGGGTCATGTGACCTAAAATGGAGGAGCTCCTGCAAAAACTCCTTAAACTTGAATGAAACTTGCACATTGTTGGTATTATTATTATTTATTGATAATAAGGACAGTACAGAGAAGATTTGTGGAGGAAGTTTAAATATATATAGATATAACTATGACCATGAAATAAATACATTCCAGCTTCTGTATAAACCGCCAGATTTCCCATAAATATATTTCCCCCATTTAAAGCTTTTTAAACACATGCTTTCATTTCTCAGGTTTGAGTTGTTGGTGAATCCACCACACGTAGAAGCAAACGTCTTTCTTCAAACTGCGCACGTTTCATCTTTAGGCTCTGAATTTTGAGTTATATCGGCCGGCATGTTGTCAACCCACTCGTGTGATGTTCCTTAACGACAGAGGTGAGAGAACTTCCACTGAATCTCAAAGAGTCTCGAGTGCACAGATTAAAGTCAAATTCAGCCTTGAAGCAACTCCCGGCTCGAGGTTTGACTTTCTTCTTATTGCAGGTTTATTCATCATCGAGAGTTGATGAGTCGTGTCGAGGCAGAACATTTTACAGGTTAACAAACAAAGTTAAATAAGAGTCAAAATACATCAAATGGCTGCCAATACATCTGTGATAAATCTATGGAAGCCTTTTCATGCCAAGGAAGGAAAAAGTGGATGAAATGTTAACAATATAAATACTCATAACAATTACGAGACACTAAATCATATTTTTGACTCAGTAAGTTAATTTAGATTCTTTAAATCATGATTTTGACTAAATGTCAAACTAATTTTCATACTGTTGATTTAGTATCTAACATTTTGATTAGTTTTGGGTATATAATTATCACTTTTGACTATCTCCCAATAATATCCCATAATTCTGACAGTTAACTTCATACTTTTGACTTAGAAGGTAAAAACTTTGAATAACCATCTCATAATTTAGATTTATTATCTCACAATCTTGCTAATATAACATCGTATAGTGTTGACTTCTCCTAATTTAGCCTGAGCCAAAACTTTAAGTTACTAAATCAGAATTATTACTTATTTTTTAATTTACATTTAGTGAGTCGTAATTTTGAGTTAATATCTCACTTTATCATTTTTGATTTTCTGAGATATTTATATTTATTTTCTTTCTGGCAGTAATGAGCTTCCATACAGGCAACTCATATAAAATGCATTGAAACAGTAAGAAACCAAACAGGACAAAAAGAATAAATATATAAACGAGTAACTGTGCTGGTTTCTCCCTGTTACCATAGCAACACCGGGGTATTTACACCAACACGCGGGCCTGACTGTCGCAAACAGCTTCCTGCTGTCCTGCAGAATCATATCGATCACCCTGATTACATAATGTGTGTTTAAACACGAGATCAGAGATCCTGCAGCTTCCTCCACTTATATATATTTTCACTTCTTTATTATTATTATTTAAATGCACGCCACGTGTTCCGGGAGGAGCAGCGGGGTGTGGACCCGGCCGCTGCACTGCTGCTCGGTACCGGAGCTGGTTCTGCAGATACTGTAGTACCAACTATGTTTTACAGTCTGTCTGCATTGCGTCGAACCCCCTCCCTCCTCTTCCTCCCTCGCTCTCTCTCTCCTGACCCCTCCCTCCCTGCTTCACGCACTTCTCCTCTCTTCTTTTTTTTTTAGCCTCTCTTCATGAAATCCTGCAATATGCTTCTGAATACCCGGCGAACCGTCCTCCGCGTCCTGCGCCCGTAGCGCGGCTCCTGCACCGGGTTCTTTCAAAGCCTCCGCGTGGTTTTCATTTCATTTTTTAAAAACATTAGTAATTTTTTTTTTACCGCAGCAGAAAAAAAAAAAAACCAGCCGCCCAGAAGAGCCGCTTTCTGCTGATGCTGCAGAGTCCGGTCCTCCCAGCAGACACCCAGCCTCCTCTGCAGCCTCTCCGTCCTCCACCTGCTTCTTTTCCACAATGATTTTAACAAATTGTCAGTCAGGATTTTTGCTGCTGAGCCGCGGTTCAAAGCCGTCTGAAGCCTCCTCTCCTTCTCCTTCTTCCTCCTCCTCCTCCTCCTCTTCCTCCTCCTCCTCTTCCTCCTCCTCCTCCTCCAGGCTGCTCCGATCAGCGCTGAAAACCTACACCAAGAGGATACGGATGTTAAACAAGACAACATAGTCTATCAATTTTTCAGAGATACTGTAAAACGATATCAGTATTAAACCCAAGTTGTGGACGGTCCACAGGAGGAGGACCTTCCATCTGCTGCTCTCCGGCTCAGCACAGGTACATATCGATCATTTTCACCTTTTAAATGACATTGTAGATATTTACAGGACGTGTATTTGCTCAATCGAACGTGTGAAATCTTTAATCTGACTGGACAATAGTTGATATTTGAGATGAGTGCTGATGTGCGCAGAGAGGAAGCGCAGCAGGACTGCAAACTTGAATACTGATGTATGCGGTAAAAATACAGCAAATGCAGCAGGGGCTTCTGTACAGTACCGCATGATGTTTTCTCTCCTGCTGCCGAGCTGTGGACGTATAAACAGGGTGTGAACGCAGATCTGTGTGCTTTGTGAGACCAGATGTAGTTTGTTTCGCCCTCTTGCAGGTGACAGATGAAACATTGCTGAGAGGAAGATGTTCAGATTGGAGATGATGAAGATGAAGATGGTGGAGATGACGATGATGATGATGGAGAGGGAGGCTGTGCACAGCTCACGGCCTCAGTAGAGGCTTCTTCGCTCCGACCTGCTCCTCCTCACCTTCACGCCGCTTCCTCTCCCCGTCCGCCGCCCGCCAGGAAGGATGACTGTGGTGTCCACAGAGAACATGGACGAGACCTCCACCCTGCCGGGACACCCGCAGGACCCCTACCCGCCCGACGACGACCATGACGACCACGACTGCTGCGAGCGGGTGGTCATCAACATCTCGGGACTGCGCTTCGAGACCCAGCTGAAGACTCTCGCCCAGTTCCCCGAAACGCTACTCGGGAACCCCAAGAAGAGGATGCGCTACTTTGACCCCTTACGAAACGAGTATTTCTTTGACCGGAATCGCCCGAGTTTCGACGCCATCTTGTATTACTACCAGTCCGGGGGAAGGCTAAGAAGACCGGTCAACGTGCCGCTGGATATGTTCTCAGAGGAGATAAAGTTTTACGAACTTGGCGTGGAGGCCATGGAGAAGTTTCGAGAGGACGAGGGATTTATCCGGGAAGAGGAGCGTCCCCTGCCGGAGAAGGAGTTCCAGCGGCAGATCTGGCTCCTCTTTGAGCATCCGGAGAGCTCGGGGCCGGCCCGGGGGATCGCCATCGTCTCCGTGATGGTTATTCTTATTTCAATTGTCATATTTTGTTTGGAGACACTACCGGAGCTGAAGGAGGATCCCAGTCAGCGAATGCAGATTGTGGGGAACATCACCGTGTATTACAAACCAAACGTCCTCACAGACCCTTTCTTTGTGGTGGAGACGCTCTGCATCATCTGGTTTTCCTTTGAGTTGATTGTCCGGTTCTTTGCTTGTCCCAGCAAGGCGGCATTCTTTAAAAACATGATGAACTCTATTGACATTGTGGCTATAATCCCGTACTTCATCACACTGGGAACAGAGCTGGCTGACGACCAAGACAACAAGGAGGGGAAGGGAGGAGGGGAACAAGCCACATCTCTGGCTATTCTCAGGGTAATCCGCCTGGTGAGGGTGTTCAGGATCTTTAAACTGTCCCGACATTCAAAGGGGCTCCAGATTTTGGGGCAAACTCTAAAGGCGAGCATGCGGGAGCTGGGCTTGCTCATTTTCTTCCTCTTCATCGGCGTGATTTTGTTCTCCAGCGCCGTCTACTTTGCCGAGGCCGAGGAGAAGGAGTCGTTCTTCACCAGCATCCCAGACGCTTTCTGGTGGGCCGTGGTGTCCATGACAACCGTGGGCTACGGGGACATGTACCCCGTCACCATCGGAGGGAAGATCGTGGGCTCGCTGTGCGCCATCGCGGGAGTGTTGACCATCGCGCTCCCGGTGCCCGTCATCGTGTCCAACTTCAACTACTTCTACCACCGGGAGACGGAGGGCGAGGAGCAGGCCCAGCTGCTCAATGTCAGTAACCAGAACTTGGCGTCGGACACCAACTCGAGCCGCCGCAGCTCCTCGGCTGTTAGCAAGTCGGAGTACATGGAGATAGACGAGGACATGAACAACAGCATCGATAACTTTAGGGAAGCGAACCTTAGGACTGCCAACTGCACGGCTCCCAGCCAGAACTGTGTGAACAAGGGGAAGCTGCTCACCGACGTGTGAGGCAGCGCCCGACGCTCCGGTGTAAATATTGTAGAAATATCTGGATGCTTTATCTCCATTGGTGCATTTTAATCTTCTTTTGCATTGATCCATTCAAACGTGTGAATACTTAAAGAGTTTAAAGGCACACACGGTACATTTATAGAAAAGGTAGAGGCTCAGTTATTTCATGAAAACACAACAAGTTGTTTGGCAATAGGTCGCAGATCCGCAGGTGTCGGGGGAACGTTTTGGACAAATTATTCACTCATTTTAGGAATTTATACCATTTAACTTACTTTATTTCCTCAAATTAAAGGGGAACCAATTTTAAACATGAAGATTAGTTTTATACATAATGTCTTTGTTCAAGGCTACCTTGGAGACTATTTTACAATGAAGCGTGCGTTAGAAACTTGAGGTGTGGGTGTTTAGAGGTCAGGGAGAGTCTAATCAGGATATCTTGAGCTCTGCTGCTTCAATCTAAATTTAGTGGCACATCCCAGGCAAGAAGAGACTAACAAAAGACATTATGGAAGCTATTATCTGGTTGCATTTTGGGAAATGTAGGAGCCAGTGTTTTTGAAGTTTTACCCAACTAGAGACAAAAGTCAGGATATTTTGGTCTCTCTTGCACCAATCTGTACCTTGTATAATATAAGAAGAGCAGCAGTGTTACCATCTTTAACCAAGACTCATGGGAATAAACTTCAGGTTCAGGCTGGTAAAACACAACTTTGGGATTTGTTTTAGATGAACTTCGATGAGAAAATCCTTTCCTGGATAGATTTGAATTTCCTATAAAGGCAAGTTTATTTGTGAAGTACCTTTAAACAAGGCAAATCAAAGTGCTAAACAAGACATGAGCAGACTAGAAACTAAAACAGAAGGTAAAACTGAATTAAACAGATTAAACGAGAGAATAAAAACTACTGTTCAGTGCAAGAAATGAATAAATAGTCCCAAAATTAATTAATTTCATGCAAGAATTTATCTAAACGTCTCCCTGACACCTTCCAGGCTTCGTGCAATAGACTCAACTTTCAGGATAAAAGAAAAAAGTAAAAAACATCCGGAGATTCTGAGATTCGAAGAACACGTCCCTCGAATGAAGAAGCACTTTTTAAGTGGATTACAGTTGAAGTTCGGGCGTGTTTTTCGGCGGCACATCCAGGGACATTTTGGAAAACTCAACGTCAGATGTTGATTGATGTTTTTCAGGCACCTTATGAGAAACAAACAGGAAGTGTGCCGAGCCTCGTGGAGGATTATCTGCACCGCTGCTGCTGCTACAGGTCGGATGGAGGTTCCCTGTACGATGCCATGCAACACTCCTTTATATAAAAGCATGTGGAGACACTCTTCTCTCTTATATCGGCATGCACAAGACGTTACCTCATTCTTATTTTGACATTTTGTCTTCTTTGACCTTCATCTCCTCCTCCAGGAATCGCAGTTTTTTCTCTCATTTGTTTTCACCACAAGTGCACTGGCTATTTTATTATCTTTTAAGTTCTTTTAAAACATTTAAGTGTTGAATGTTAAAGCATTACGGGAACAGGAACACTTCTTTTTCAAAGATCATGGCATGTCAAAATACTAAAGCATTATGGCCTAATTAGCTATGGTATAGCTACGTATACTCAATGCATGACTACAATATTAAATTGCTTGCAGTTGTGGAGGGACCTCGGGAGCTGATGATGATGATGATTTTCCTCATTATCAAGCTAACAACAGAATACGGTGCATGACGGAGATAACTGCCGGAGGGGACAAATCTGCTGAAAAAAACAAAAACAAGAAAAAATAAAATCTATCAGAAGAGACATATCTGACGATGTCTTTTAAAAAATGACATTTCAGAAATTACATCCTCCTTTTTCATTTATTTAAAGCTTTGATCTTTGATGATGGAGTGCATGGGATCATTTTTATGTGATTTGTGACCCCATTTCTTTCCTTGCATTTGACTTTTAAAAAACAGTTTCAAGAAGGAAAGCAGTAGTATTTAACAAATTATATCTAAAATTATTTTCTAGTGCCTTGAACCCCGTCTCATTATAGAATTGACTAAAGTGCCTCCCGTTACAATAGACAGCAAAGAGCCTACGATGTGCAGCTTATCTCCTCCTGCCGTAAAGACGCACTGCTCCCTGCACGTCTGGAAAACAACAGCGTTATAGACGAACACGCTTCGATAAAAAGGTGTGAATATATTCCTTGTATTTTTTGGCCGACATAAACTCACGTTTGTCCTGGTTGATGACACGTTGCTGCAGTGCTCAAAAAGCGGGATAGAGAAGTTAAAATGTGGATTGTTTGCAGTCATAACTGAAGAGAAACTGGGATATTTTCCATATTACGTCTGCAGGGACTCGAGTTTGACATCCATAAAGGGATTCTGGTGTTTTTTAATGTGCGTGTTATTCTCAAAGTAGTGGCTTTTCCTGACTTATGAGGTAACTAGACACATAATCAAGCTATCTGTCTGGTTAGCTAAGCAGCAAACTGTCTGTTCAAACACTTGTTTCTGAATCCAAATGAAAGTAAACAGATAAATTAGCTGAATTACAATTCAAGTCAATTTTATTTATACAGTTGGATTTTAAAACATCACAAATTTCTATCAATAATGCGTCAATTTATCAGCTAACGAAGCTAGCTGTTTGGTTAACTGACTAGCAAACAAGGTAATTAGCATCTTGTATTAGCTACTGAAGCTAACTGCACAAACCAGGCGGCTAACAAAGCCAGTTCAAAGACTCGTCTCCGAGTCCAAATGAAAGTAAATGCAGAAATTAGCACCACGTATTAGCTAGAGTAGCTAACTGCATAGCGTTGTACTCATGGGGCAACATATTGGACAAGCTAGCTGTTAGATTAGCCAACAAAAAATATTTAGCTCCTCATCTTTGGACGGATAAGCTAGTTAGCAGCAGTAGCTAATTCAGGGAGCTGATGCTGGTGTTTAATTTTGTTTGGAGACAAACATTCATGTAAAATGTAATTGTTTATTTGAATATTTGGTGCTGCTAGCCTCGATACACGTCATGTTTCTTTACAACAAAGGTGGTGAGTGTAATGTTAGCATTGCTAATTAGCCAGCATTACCACAATTATGAGAATAAGACTGAAAGAGGTTGAAAAATACCAGAATTTCACTTTAAAAAGCAAATCAGATAGATAATTCACACCAATAAGAAAATATAAAGAACGTTTCATCATAAAGGCTCATTATTTTCAATTTCCTACAAAAATACTGATGAAAATTGGATCGTAAAAACAAGTTTGCAGACTTTGCCGTAGCCTGGATCTTTTAAAATACTGAGGTCATGAGGCAAATGATGAAAGGTCTCGTTGTTTCGAAGGAAATAAGTCTGTTTTTCTTATTGCCAACAAATCTCATGTTCAGACCCAAACCAACAACACGAGTCGACTTCCTGTCTGTAGCTCTCAGCTCGTTGGTTCCTACTGACAACGTAAATCTTTTTTTAAAAAACTCACAAATATATAGTTTCATGTTTTAAAAAGAAAAAGCTCAGTCATTTTTTTATTGGCTGCTCACTTTTTTGTTGGGGGACTATTTTTTAATCGGTGGATGAATCGACATTTGGTGCTGTGAGTATCTGGGGCAGCAGGACGGTGTGTGACGGTGTATTTATAGAGATACATCATGCAGTAACACACACAACCTGTTAGCAGATGCATTCAGTGTTTGTTTGGCTCTGCACATGGGATTTAATGACAGCTATAGGAATCCAGAACATCACCAGACCTGTTGTTTAATGTAAATATTAGAAAACGAGAGGTTGAGGCCTGAAGTTCTTACACAGCGACTCCGAGGACACGACCTCAGTGTTCACGGTGGCTCCGGCTCTGACTGCAGGACGACTCTAACAGATCTTCACTTCTTCTCGACTGCCACCATCAGGAGCCCGTTCACGGCTGCACAAATTCACTGCCGCTCTCTGATTCCTGGGACCAACAGAAAATCTAAACGCTGCCGAAAATAAGATCTGAAATGTGTTTTTTGAAAACAGTGAGCCTTAAAATGTCCCCTGCTTTACTCCAGAGTCTTCCTGCTGAGACGTCCTCATGTTTCTCACAGTTCCTGCAATGTTTTCTTTGCTTGATGAAGGTTTAAATTGTCCAACACGTCCTCGGTGTTTGAACAATGGACTTGGGGTTAAAGAAATGATGGAGAACTAGTTCTGTGGCTGGAAGAGCTCAGTTGTGTTGAGATAATGATGGATCTGCCGTCAGCGTTTCCTCTGCAGGATTCTTCTGATCGGAGGTGTTAGTCACTCTGCATGCCAGTAAAATGGCGCTGCTGCGTTGTTGTGAACGTGAGCACGTGGCTGTGAGAGGAAACCTCTGTGGACGATTAATGATTCAAACGTCTTCTGAGTCAGAGTTGGTTTTAAAAGAGTCTGCAGGTCTTTATATTTAAGTGAAATCAGCTGCTGCAGGATTTGGAAAGTCTGCAGACTCATGGGACGGTTAAACACCTGAAACCGGGAGTTTAACACCTGAAACCTGCAGTGTGAGACCTCCTGAGTGGGCCTCTGCAGCCGTGATTGATTGAGCACATTCACCTGTTCAGCGTCAGTCATCAGGATGGTTGAAAACACCTGTTTGGGGGAGAAAACTTGTCCTTTAAAGCTGCAATCAAACACAGAAACATGACATGTTGTTATCTACCTGCAGTTTAATGCAGCTTGAGCTCTCACATGATGAATTTATTAGACACCAGCCAGCCAATCACAGATGAGTATTTTAATTTCCTGCGTTAAAGTCAAATTGAATCTGTTCTTGTTTGTTTTTCACCTCAGATTCTTCCTGAAGTCCTGACAAAAGATATATTCTGTAATCTCAATGATAACGTGATGTATTTAGTGAGAACGTCCGCGCCTGCTGTGTTATTTCTTTCTAAATCTCGAGATCACTCCGAGTTAATTATGTTGTTATCTTGAGATCACAAAGCTCGCGTTCTCGGGGTAACGGGTTG
>JAVQJD010048633.1:0-12375 GCA_036023655.1 Nannoperca australis
CTCTCTCTCTCTCTCTCTCTCTCTCTCTCTCTCTCTCTCTCTCTCTCTCTCTCTCTCTCTCTCTCTCTCTCTCACACACTCACTCACTCACTCACTCACTCACTCACACACCATCTCAAAACATCTGAAAATCATGCCTCTGAAACTTGAATTGGACCCAGCAGCTTCACAAGCTAAAAGAAGCCCTGCCCATCACCTGACTAATAGCGAGTAAGACAGAGATCAAACGTTGCCACATCACAGGGAGGCAGTCAGACGAGTTTCTTCCATTTAATGTAATCTAAATGAGAAAGACACATAAAAGGAGTCTTGGCCCGGCTAATTTTCTTCATCAGTGTGTTAGTCTGTGATCTGAGCATCTTTCATGGTCTTATCCCAATCAGACACTCTGGTACTCAGCAGTCTGCTCCCCACAAAACCTCTCCATCCACACCCTCCACAGCAGAGAGGAGGAAGGGATGTAACCACACCGTTTCGAATCACTATAATCAAGCTATAGCATCTGTGGTGCAAAGAGATGAAGTCTTTTGGTCATTCAAACAGGTCAGTAATGCTGTAAAACTTCCTCACTGCTAGACATCAATTCATATAAAATAAAGTCCATCAGGTTTTGTTGAATTCAATTTACTGATTCAAACATTTTTATAAAAGTTGTCTACATAATCTCATAATTGTATCCATTACCTGCACACTCAAGGAGGAAATGATTTAAGTATGCTGGCATTTTAAAATGTACTTCATTTTGTAATTTTCAAACTCAAAACACAGAATTAAAATATATCCCTGCAAGTGGGACACGGGCTAGATAATGAAAGTTTAAGTGTGACAAATATTTAAAGACAAGTTCTAATGATCATTTTCTAGGAATCAAGTTCTACAACCCGCTGATGGTGAAATCTGAATTAAATATGCCAGCAGAGGGCCTGTACTCCTTCTTACACAGTGCCCTGGTGGATATTAAGCTCTCTTTACTGCACTTACAGTGCTCTCTTTTTATCATGCTAATGAGCATATCAAGCCACAGGCCTCCGATTTGCCTTTCCTTGTTAATTGGAATGAAAAACCCAGAGCCATTAATAAAAGCACTGTCAAACCTCTGAACTGCCTGGAGTCAGAGGAAATATCTCTGAGCAAACTAGGAAGACTGATGATTTTAGCGAGACACCTGAGTTTACACATGCATGGGCATCACATGAGCAAGCAGTTTTAATCAAGCAGCTAATTTCTAAATCCAAAATACATATGTTTATGTTTTAGGCGTTTGCTGATGCTCATACAAGACTATAAATCAAACAATTTAAGAAACAGAGAACAAGTTAATGAGCTACCAAGCCGTACTCTCCGCTGCCCTCTCTCCTATGTGGGGGTTAAATCTCAGTTTCTGGGAAAGCAACTTGGAAAGTGTAAAAGGGAGAATAACAGAAGGATGGATCAAGAATACGAGAGGTTCCTTATCCTCTCACGCTCATGCTGAAGTGCCTTTCTTTGAAAAGTCAGAATGGACAGCTCATGCGGACTGATGCAAGAACTTGGCAACATCTTTGGCTCTTCAGACAGTGCTGCTGAGCAAATATAATGGGCGATCAGTCACGAAGGCTGCGTATATCCAGCTTCACACCCCAGTTGAAAGTTTTCAGGCTGATAAATCTTTAAAGGATACGTGAGAGTATGTTAAGTCTTGTGCTTCCATGTCGGAAAGTTATACTACCAATATACTGTATGGAAATCTGTTTCAGTTTTTAAGATAGATCAGGTTCCTCACATTGTTGGATGAGCTCATATATCTAGAGAGGCAGCGGCTTGATGCAAACAGTTGTGTAAAGCACCAAACACACTATTTACACAGCAGCTTTCTGCTCCAGAAATAAATCATCAAAGCATACAAACAGGAGGGAAAGGTTAAGGTAGATATCAGATTAATAACTAGCTAAGACAGATAATAAAATATCCCTTTCAGAAAACAGACTCTGACAGGGATGTATTCAAGGCGTGTTCGACTCACGTTGGACCCATTCACCTAAGACTGACTGTCCTCTTGCTTCTCACAAAAGATAAAAGCTTCAGTTTCCTCTGTGTCTCTCTATATACTCTCTTTTTCTGTCAGTTGAGTCGGTTAAGTGACTTTGTATGTCTGTATCGTTAAATGAATTCCCATTAATGTTAGCAACACCAGTTCTGACTCACGCCCACCCAGGTCGGAAGGAGGGTCGGCCGACGCAGTGACACTGAGCATGGAGTGACCACTGGAATAAATAGCCCAGTCGATGAGAGAGGTCAGAGGAAAATAAATGTTCACGTCACACCTCACAACTTGCTGAACCTCAAAAAAGATGGACTGTGGCCAAGAAGAGGAAAATTAAGCTACTTGAGGCATACAACAAGCAAAGCTGACCAATGTAAGAGTGAAAACATGTTATGTTCAACATGTACTGTTTTTTTTTTACATTTAGAAAACAGAATCTTCATAGGTGTGATAGTATGGGAAATAATATGCCCATGTATAAAAAAGTAGGTCCAGATTAGTGATTTCCACTTTGCAGACCCATGTACGGATGCAGTCGTTGTACCTTCAAATCTGGTTCCTTGACCATTTTGTTCATATATAACATGCATTACCGTGCACTAGTGCATAATAATGATCAAATCTCTAAAGCAGAGATCCTGACCATGTTTATGTTTGTAGGTTACAGAAAGAAAAGGTAAATTATTAATGGTCGTTGGCAAGTTTTATTTAGGTACACTTGTAAAAAGGCAAAGCTATACATAATTAACTGAGGCAATGTACAGTGGGACAGTACCTGTGATGAGCTGAAATAGGTGTGGAACTGGTTCTGTCCTTAAGCAGACCGAAAGCCAAACTGTCATCAGTATAGCCACCCAGCTCCCCTGCCACCCAGTCAGGCAGACCTGCACCGCTGTGCTCCACTGACCGACCAGTCAGGGGCTCATCAAAGTAGATGGACTAGAAATGAAAATTCAAAGACAGGAGATGAAGACTGGGTTAATTAAGCCTATCGATATATGCAATCTATTGCAAGAATAATTCATGAGTTGCAACTGCATTAGATTCAAGCTACAGTTTTTTGTGCTTCAAAAAAAAAAAGGCTCTTCATTTACACTTAAATATGACAATATTTCATTCTACTCCAAATTAAAATCCTGGAATTGTTTGAAGTTGTGTCTGCTGGGTGACAATACAACAATATTCATGATTAAATGAAGCAGTCATTCTTACCATGTAGGTAGGGAGCGTCTTGAGGCTGCCAGGTTCGGGTTTGATGGTGAAAGGCATCTCCAGAACCCCTCTTTTAAGCATGTGAAGAAGCAAACGGGCATACATGTTGCGGTTCTTACGGCCTATCAGACCTGAACCACATGTGGCCGGGTCACACAGCTTCTTTATCCACATAGCACATCGCTGGCGCGCTGAGAGAAGCACAGGGGAAATGATGTTGCAGCTAATTAAATACATGAATGTAGTATCTTGTCAGTTCATTTCTGGGAGTTGTCAAATCACATTTATTGGCTTTGCATGTCACATGAGAAAAGGACAAAACAGAGCCTTGAATTGGGTTTGCTGACGTAACGAATCGGAGATGTTTACAATGTGTTTAGTGAAGTGAATAAGGATGAAAACGAATCGCACCCGTCTTGTTAGGGTGTTTAAGGACATATGGCTTCATGTCCAGTAGAAAACGGTCAAACTCAGTGTCCAGCCTCTCCCATGAGTCCTCGTGTTTGCTCATGGTGTCCTGGGGGGATGAATAAATGATCACAAGGGTTAATAGGAATTTGAATATACTGGCTAGCGTTGTTAGCTAGCTATAAGGAGTGCTTAGGACTGTTCACACACAACAGAGTTTAAGAAACAGGTACGGTAACATGGTACGGTAACGTGCGCATAACATAACATGACAACTAATCTAAAACTAGCCGTGTTTACAAACTAGCTAACCTCGAAGGGCTGAGACCATGTAGCAATTAAAGCATTAGCAAACGAGCTAAAGCAAACCAGAAAAACGCTCGCCAGGGTGTTATTGTTTCTTACGGACTTCGAGGAACACACCAACGACACTAACTAAAAACTAAAATGAGAACATTGTTGATGAAAATGTAGAATATGGACGTATTATCTTACACTGAGCACTGATTCCGCCGCTCAAAGTGGTTCAAAACTTCAGCGTCCTCACTCTACGCCACATCCGTTTTCCGTGGCAACGTAGCGTCTGTTGCCATAGAAACCGAACATCACTTTCCTTTCATTGCCTATTGGAGTTATTTTGTTTGCCGATTGTTTGAAAGCGAGGATTAAATTAGACTACACAATGTGTTTTTAATCCAACCTGTACAATATTGATTTTATTTGTGCATTTAAAACATTAAATAATTACATACAGTGACATATTTGAGATAGCTGCCACAATTAAGAATTGTGAGTCAGGAATATAAAGCGCCTCTATTTTGAGGTAGACCTATTTCGACAGGTCTCTGATTCCTGGTCTGATGCTCAGTTTAACCAAAACCTGTAAAAAGTCCACAAGATGGCGCGCAATACCTTCAGTTTGTGAGATGGTCAACACGTCGCCTTGGTTCACTCATAAAAAAAAAATGTTAAGAATGTTTTTGCATATACAAAACCAAACAAAATAGTCTGACCTAGTACATTAGTGAACGCGCCTTTCATGTTTTTAGGTTCCCCCCCAATAAAACTTCTGATTAACTCTGTCGTGTTTTTAAATTGAGCTGCTGAAGTGAAATATTCCCACAGCACGTGAAGGCAAACCTCACCTACGTCACTTTGAATGAAAAAGAAGCGCTCAGCTGTAGGGCAGGCAGAGGGGAGGCGTGCGGTCTGTGAGCAGCACCCTAGCAGAAACGGCACCACTTGATAAGCGCTGTGAAGACACAAGGACCTCCCTGAAATCGGTCGGGACAACACCAAGTTGTGTGGGGTTTTTTTTTTTGTTTTCCTATAATGGCTGACCATCTTTTACATTATAATGACTCAGCCGGGGTCGGGAACAGATTCGCCCGCAAAGGTGCTTTGCGGCAGAAAAATGTGCATGAAGTGAAAAATCACAAATTCACTGCGAGGTTTTTCAAGCAGCCGACGTTCTGCAGCCACTGTACAGACTTCATATGGTAAGCCTCCCTTATTACGCCTGTCTAAACAGCTGATGCAGCCTCAACTTTCTAGTCAGTTTTGATGGCATGTTCGACCTGTTAACAGCCATTTTCCAAGCTTTTTTTGGTCGTAAAGTTGAATATGGTACAGTTCATTGAAATGGCTTAGATGTGATCAAGCTTGCAGATACTTTGGGCCTCACATTGTTGTCCATAACTCTACAATTTAAAGGCGCGCTCATACGCGCCGTTTATTTTTGACAGATGCATCGTCAAGACTTTGCACAGTTACAATTTTAATAGGCCTTTAACCTTACTGTGGCAGAATGAAGTTGCCATATTTGTATAACACTTGTGTTTTTGTTGCAGGGGATTTGGGAAACAAGGATTTCAATGCCAAGGTAAACCACTTGTGTATAAATTGGTGCATTTGTTAGGGGTGGAGTCCAAGGCATACCGATTTGTTTATTTATCCCATGGGCAGAAGCCCACCTCACAGATACATCTATGCTTAAAATTGGAAGCAGAAAAGTTGTCATCTAGTTCATACATCCTTTTAAAGAAGGTCTTATTCACTGACCAAGTCCCCCTTTAAGCATGTGGTTCCATGAGAAAAATCCTTTATGAGTTACAGATCTAGTTGTACCAGTGGAAAGCAAGCATACACGGTAGTTTAAAGTTTATTTTTTTTATTATTTTTACTTTTCCCAGATGGTAGGTAATTCTGCAAGCAAGAAACAGAAGTTAAGATTTGCATGACAAGCAACTTTGAAACGTAAAGAACTGGAACATTTACCTGCAACTTTGACAATCTCTGGTTACCACTTGGCTCTGCAAGACAAACCTTATTGATTAGACATGTTTGTGAATGACATTCAGATACACATTTAGAGAAGTAGTGGACATTTACACCCTTGGGGAAGCTGGTTAAGTGCAGGACCTTTTACACCCTTTGAGTTTACATGCATTAGAAAGGGAAGTTCTGAAGTGTACCTGGATTTGTTGTAGAGATACCCAAGTCGTTGGTATTCATTTCTGGATTTGACGATATAGCTTTGAGGAAGGGTGGCTTCACCCAATCTCCTGGAAACGTCAACTGTTTGAGTGCTGGTAAGTGGTACTTGATTCCAAGAGATCTCATCACGTGGCTGGTAGTCCATTTGTCCGGAGTTAAGATCCTCTCCTCCAGGGAGGCTAGAAGAAAGGCTTCCCATCCCAGATGGATAGACAGGCTGGGCTTCTACATTAGCTGGGTAACTGGGGAATGACCGTTCCTCTAGTGGAGAGGCATACCCAGTCAAAGGTCCCTTGCTCATGGGATAAGCTTGGTCATACCCTTCTGCTGTATCAGAGAGAGCACCAGAACTCTGAAAAGGCTCAGGGTTCTCAGGATATTGAAAGATATCCTCATAGACAAGATGGGGAATTTCACTTAAGTCATCTTCAGCAGCACTTGAGCCAGTGTCAAAGTCAGCCACACCATAACCACTGCCAACTGGCTCAGGTTGCAGAGACTCAAAGCTAGGAGACTCTGCCGCTTGAGAGATGGAAGATGGGGCAGACTGGTAGTAGGCAGCTGGATCAGCAGGCACACTGTTTGTATAAAGAACACCAAGTGGTGCTGATTGAGGTTGGACAGGCCCTGGCTCAGAATTTACCAGAGCACTCTGCTGGTAGTTGGGGCTTAAAGGAAATACGAGTGGTTGGTCAAGGTTTTTAATGCCCCAGTCTTGTGGGTCACCATTAAGAGGTTTCTCTACATCAGGGGCACCATCTGCGTTGGGCAGGTTTTGTTGGGAGGGGATCCAGTCTGGCTGTTCAGCTGGAGGCATGTTGTAGTATGTGTATTCAGGGCCAGTCAGTTGGTTATCTGAAGCCTGCCAGTTATTCTGATCAAAGGTTGGCGAGGTCAACACTTGGTCTTCTGCATCACCCCCCATGTTATGGGAGTCAGCTATATATGGATATCCATACCCTGTAAAAACACCACAAGGTGAGAGATCCATCTATATCAGAGGCCTAAGGTGGTAATTAAGAAGAAAGTCATTACCTTTTATAGTTGGTAAACCACTACTGCCATCAAATAGCAAAGAACTAATCCAGGAAACCCTGTAGAGGTCAGTAAAAAAGTCTGTTAAAAAAGGTAACAAATGACTAGTGCATGCATGCAAAAAATTTAAATCACATAAATTAAACTTACCACAAAAGGTGTCCAAGAGCCATGGTTGTTAACTGAAAAGCAGCACCCTGAACTCCTCAGACACTATGGTTTGAGACAAGCAGCTCACCAGGACTAACTAGACTTGAGAGTAACCTCTGTGTTTCTTACAAATCCCTTTGTGTCTCTTTTTATATCGGCACTCCAGCTCTTACTTACCAGAAACCATTAGCAGCTGCTGCTCACAGAGCAATTAGCAGTCAAATTGTTAACAGGTGTGGCACCTGAACAAAACTACCCATTGTTTCAGTGTGAAAATCATTCATGTAAACATGCTCAATGTGTGCTCATACTGAACTATTTTTTGATTTTGTTTATTTTAAGACCACTGGAGCATTTTGCACATCTTAACAATCAAAAGGCTAAAGTAGGTTTTCACTTTTTGCTTGGGGAATGGGGTCAGAGTGCCACATATGCCATGAAATCAACACCCTTTGCCGCTGTCTTTTCCAGTGTAACATTTCTCTCAAGACATCTGATACTGTGGCAGCAAAAGAGGAGAAAGGCAAAAGAAAGGGCAAGAAGTGAGTGAGACAAAGGTGAAACCAGGAACAGTATATAAGGATTACTGAGGTCAAATTAAGGTGAGGAGCTTGTACACAAAATGGAAACAAAAACAATAGTGCAAAATAAATGGGGAAATTAAGTTTCTGGAAAGTAGATATAAGTGGAATGCCTAATTTAAAGTTAAATATGTGATTGATTTGATTGTGGACTGTGGATTAAACTTAAAGTGTGATCTATCAGACACTGAAAAAGGCTTTATTATGAGTGTCGGGAGGGCCCAGAATGTAGAGTTGCTGTTCATTCAGTCGGAGGCCATCTCTAGCTCTTACAGTGAGTTGAAGCAGCATAGACCTCATTAGGATTGCTTAAGCACGAGTTTGAAAACAGAGGTCACTCACATTGATTCTCCACATTGCAAAATCAGTCAATGGATCCCTGCATTTCCAAAAGTTGCATTTTGCATTCAAAATCAGAACAGAACACATTCTAAATGGAATATAGTTCATAAATACAGTAAAAGCATTTGTGGAGACAAAAAAAGAAAGCGTCATTTAGGTAAAAAACCTCTCTTTGCCTAGCTGGATCTGGCCATAGCACTTTGTCCACATCGCAGGCTATGTTCTCTCTTGTAACACAGTGAGGGAAAAATCTTCTTGAATGGTGAATCCATTCTTGCACAGATCCTGCATCAATTTGGTCACAGGCCTCCTCCATGGCTTGAATGAGAGGTATCCTGACATGGAGATCATACACCTTCCACCATTATGCTGAATTCAGTGTCAGGTTTCATTAACTGTGTGTTATTTTTTATTTTATTGTGTAGGCAATCGTAAAAAAGTGTTTAGTATATGAGAGCCAACCGTGTATAGATGAATGTGCGGGTATAGCATTGGATGGCTACGACCATAACAAGTAAATGCCACTCTCCACGGTATGTCAGCACGTCACAATACAGCTGTGGGGTGAAAGTATAGCCCCTTTCTCTTAAACCTGAATGAAACAGGTGAAGGTGTTTGTAGTGACTCGACAAGCACAATGATATTATGGTGTGATCACTCCTGGGGCCGACGGCACTGTCACGATGATAAACTCACAACATAGGGACAATAGACCTGCATCATGCATCCATCTTGCTCCTACTTTACCCATTTTTGCACCAAAGTTACTGGCAAGTGTGTTTTTCCATGCCAATAAGTGTCATTCTGCAGAGTGATGGTGCAGTGAGTGAGAAGATCTGTTGCTTTAATTAAATCTCTGCCAAAACAGTGCTTACCCTCTGTCCTCGATGCTTTAACCAAAGCTTTAACACCAGATTTAAAACGTCACACTTCTTCTTTCCGGTCATAGTCGATGGAAATATTAATTATTTTATGTTGTTATGTTGTGCCCATGCATTATTACAGTATGTTGTGCATGTCTGTGTGTTTCCATGCAAGTGTAAAAGTGATTGCATTGCACAGAGATTACAATTCATCATTTGTTTTTACATGTTATGGATGTAACCAGTGCCCTTTTTTGAGTGTGCATGCAAGGAATGCATTGCTTTTATGAGAACCACATGGTGCGATAATCCTGAGAGGCCTTGATATTAAGACCTCTCTCTTTTCTTCATGCAATGGATGCATAACTGCTTTTGTAATGCTATGGAAGCGTGGTGATATTGGATTGTTGGATGGAACTGTAACACAGACAGTAGAGAGAGATTTTAGCTCAAATATTTATTACACTGAGACTCTAAATCCAGGCTTGTATGCTTCTTTGAGGCAGATATGTAAAGACAAACACTTGAGCCTCAGTGACACAGACAGTCATTGTGATATACTCTTATCTGTGCTGCTGAAGGTGACAATGCTGCATGTGTGTGGTATAGCTCACCAGCACAACATCTGGCTCATAAAAGTTAGTAGAAAAGTGATAAAGCGTTACTCATATGATCGTTCATCTTTCCCTGCTTGGCTGATATCAGTTTATGGTTTCTATGGCATGGTTAGGTTAAGGGCTGTCGAGGGCTTCTTGCTTTGCATTGAAAAGCCACACAGCAGCAGTGGAGTGCAGTGCCATGGCAGAGGAAATGTCTTTATTAGGATCTCTGCGTTAGTGGGGGGCCGAGCCCCTGCTGTTGCCAGGTTTGTTGACTGTTGGTCTACATTTCTATTGTGAAAGGTAACAAAGGTGATGCTTGGTTGTCCTTGGTTAGGGATGTGGGCCGCATGTTGCAGCATTACAGATGAATTAATCACCCTTTTTTGTTCAGCAGCCTCACATTTACTGGCATATTCTTAAATAACAAGATTTTGCTGTGCAGTCACTTTATTTCTGGTCACCACAGGAAGTCATTCACCCAAATGTAATTTTAAAATCTGTTATTCCCAAAAACTACCTTACAATTGACTGTACAGTACATTGGTTGGTGTTTATTGTACATTTTAGAGAAGTGCTTGGTTCTCTCGTTGACTGGGGCATGTCCCACTGTGGAGAATACATCCTGTCATATGGACCTGCTGAGTTACATCCTATACACCCAAAACCATTACAGTCAGCTTGGACGTCATTACCCCTCCCTTTCTCCCTCTCTTTCTCACTGTGCATCTTGTATTTTTTTCATTCCCACTCACTTTCATTGTGTGTTGGATTTTTCTTTTCTTGACTCATACATTTATTGTGTCAAAAAAATGAAACTCTTGTGGCTTACGTAAAATCTGGGCTCAAAATATTCAAGTGAGATAAGTCTGTTTAATATAGTGTATATTTAATTTGAAATATTATAAGATTTGAAGCCAAACATGAAGCCCATTAACAATCTTTATTAGACATCTGTACATATATAGAGAGGAGATTCATTCTATATATAAGTTTATATAAAATAAATTGAAACGTGTTCTGGAGTTTTATGGTTAGTATACAATATATTCAACACATTTTTCTTTCTTTTCTTTTCTGATTTTTATTTGTTCTTGGAGAAATTTTTTCTACATAGGGATGTTCCCCCTGCTACTGCAGAATGGACTCAAACAGAAACGTATTACTAACGTATGGCAAACATGATTTGCATCCACTAAATAAACGGACTATGATTAGCAGCATATGGAAAATGGTTCTTCAGATTAATAGCGGTAATGATTTTTCCCCCAGAAGGCGAAAATGGGAATTATTCATAACGGAACTATTAGGTGGACACCTGACCGCAAAACCAACTTACTTGTTAGGAAATCCCCAGTGTGACTTAATCAATGTAACATTTCACTAATGTGAGTATTTTCACTGAAACAAAATTATGCAGAAATGAATAATTGGCAGACAGATTGACAGCCTTCGACACTTGCAGCTCCATGTGTCAATTGCAAGTTGTATTTTACTTCAGTTTTTGACTTGAGAAAGTATGACACGTGAGCAAAGGTTCAGTCATATATTAATACGGCAATAAAAATGTTTTAATTAGTTAAATTTCAGGTTTGACTTATTAATAGTTATTAATTCCTATGGGGAATAGGAATGCCCAAATGTCAGCGTTGCACAGTTTACACTTAAAAGCTTTTCTCCAAACGTCACATGATCACGTTGAAACCAGTGGAGTGAGAGTGAGTGAGAGCAAGTGTTTCAGCGTTGGATCACTTGCCACCATGTTGGATGCTCTGCTCCCCCCTCGCCTTCCACACCTCCCCTCGACCTCCCTTTGAAATTGAGCGTCTGTGGAAATGACTGTGCCATCTGGAGAGTTGTGGAGAGCACCACGTCTGGACACAAGAAAGGCGAGAGATGGAGGGAGAGGCGATTGTAAGTAAAGGGAAAAAGTAACAATGTAGAGAGTGTGGAAAGAAGCTGAGAAGGAGGCAAAGGTGAACGCGTACGTACAAGGCTTAATAGACGCAGGAGGATTTGCAGTTGCAAGGGTGGAAGTGTGAGGGTGGGAGAGATGATGAACTCAAAGAGGCCCTTTACACATTCTGGCTTCTTGCTGCAGAGTTTTGGCAAAGATAGAGCAAACAGCGTGACTACTCAGAGCAGATGAAAGAGAGCAGAGTGAAAACAGTGGTGGATATTATGTCTAGGTGATGACCAATTGTAAACTGTGGCCAAGTTACATCCGAGTAGTAATCTCTCAGACTGGAAGTAAAGCTTAAACATGCAATCATTTGACTGATCTTCTTGACCACTTGGGGGCAGCAAAAACAGGTTGTGAGCACAGCGTTGACATATCGTCACCTTTTAAGTTGATATGCCGAACTTATTGGCAAGCTTATTTACACATCCAGCAGTTACGGAGCCACATTATCACTCATTTGGAGTCCTGTTTCTGGTCACCTGGTAGTAATTATCTTTCTTTTGATATTAAAACACTCAAAAAAGATATATATTTGGTGTAAACCAATAATATTACATATCAGAATCAGAATCCGAATCCGAATCCGGTTTATTGCCAAGTATGTATTCACATACGAGGAACTTGTTTTGGTGCGTGGGTGCCAACAAGAGCAATATATACATATACAGAAAAATAAAAAAGATTAAATAAAAGCAAAATAGAA
>JAVQJD010048640.1:0-13285 GCA_036023655.1 Nannoperca australis
TATCACACTCTTTTTTCACTTTGCTATTTTGTGTGTGTGTGTGTGTGTGTGTGTGTGTGTGTGTGTGTGTGTGTGTGTGTGTGTGTGTGTGTGTGTACGAGGGGCTTCTAAGTGGTGTCAGGAGGGCTTTGAGCAGAGAAGAATGAGTGTGTGTTGATTACATATCAAGTACAGGATCTGCTTATCAGAGTACAAACCTCCATCAGTGTTTCAGAGTGTGCCTGCGTGTCTCTGTTGCTCGTGTGTGCGGCCAGACAGTGATTCTCGTCTGCAGCTCACGCTCGAGCCTCGATACTCCCCAACGGTCCAACTGTTGATCTGGTCACAGCAGCTATTTTCGCCTACCCGTCTCCTTCCTCCGCCTCTTCCTCCTCCTCTTCCCCCTCCCCTTAATCTTTCTCATGCTCTTTCAACTTCAAACGTTCAGGAAGAGGGGAATTCTCTCACAACACATACTGAGTGCACATACATATATTCCGTTTTCATCTGCCTCCTGCCTCCTCTCCTTACACCTTTCCAACTAAGTTTCCACTCTGCCGAGAACTCTCTCAATTTCAGCTTTGCTTTATTGGCACGGAAAGGGAGAAACCCGTGTTGCCGAAGCAAAGTACCTACTTACAGACCGATGCTTTCATGTTTGCGTCTCTATCTCCCTCCCAGCATCTGCATCTCTTCATCTCCTGCTCCTGCTCAACCTGAATCTGCATTTCACCTCTCCCTCCTGCTTCCCTCTCCATCCATTTTTCTTCCCACCCAACTCTCTTTCTCCTTTCCTGTTTTGTTCTTCACTCTTTCTTCCTCTGCCACGCCCACCCCTGCTTCTCTCATCACTCAGCCCTCTCTCTCTTTCTCATTTTGTTTTACATTTGAGGCATTTAGCTGACACTCACATCCAAAGAGACTCTCTTCTTCCTTCTCTCTCTCTCTCTCCCACACATGTCGCCTCCATCCTCCCATCTGTTCCTGAATATTCTCTCCAGCTCCCTAATTATCCGTCCTTTCCAACAGCTGATCTGGGTTCAGTGACCGCGGGCTTCCCTTGATCATAACATCCCCACTGATCTGAGAGCATCAATTGACGCAATTCCTGGATCAGTGCGCCAACCATGAAATGCTTGATAAACACACACCTCTGTCTGTTTAATCCACCGTCCCTTTCCTCCTCTCAATCCACTTGTCTCTCTTGCCCTACCTTCAGACAGAATTAAAAAAAGAATGATTTAGAGGTTGCGGCACAAATGTATGCAGAATCAACGGAAGGAGGCAAACATGAACCAAACTTTGCTCAAGGTGGTGCAAATTGAAGCAAGGAGGCATTAGTTCCAGTTGAAACTTGAGAGAGAAATGTTCCCAAAGGTGTATCAGCTTCAAGCAACATGCCAATGAAATCCTGCCATGTAGTATTTACAGCAGCGGAAAATGTCCACTGGGGATTTCTGGCAAATAACACTGACCGATGACACATCCGAAGAGCAAGAACACTTAGAGAAGACGCTGCTCACGCTGGCTGCCCAGCCTGATGCAGAAGGATTAGTAAGAAAGCACAGCACAGTAAAATGTTTAATGCTGAAGCAAAGCTTATTGTCTCATCTTTCCTCACCTTTATAGAAAAAGGAAGTCAAGGAAGCAATTATCTAATGGCTGTCACTACCAGCCTGCTGCGTTCGTCTGTCTGCGCGCCGTCACATTAAATCGTTTTTGTCTTAGCATCAATATTTTGACCCTCTTCGTGATGTCTCTTGACATCCTGTAGTGCTTTGATTTGATTGGCTTTTCTTTTTTTTTTATTAAGACCGAAGAACCTCCTGTGGTCCATCCTCACTTGTACGAGAGTGTAGTTTAAAGAAAAAGTTAGACATTTTGAGATTAAGAGTTCGCCAAGAGTTAGTTGAGAAGATCGATGCCACTCTCATATCTGTCCATTCGATTGGAAACTGGAGCCAGGAGACAGTTGGCAAAGAAAATAAGCGTTTTTCTCAAAGTATCAGACTTCTTCTTAGTAGGACTTCAGCTAGCTGAGAGACTGTACACCTAATCTAGGGCTGTGCTGGCTTACGGCCAGTTGTACATCTAACTGGCCCCACATGAAAAGAAAGATTGAATCAGGGTTTCGACACAACCTAAAAAAGGCAATATTCACCTTTTGATTAATTGAATTAAAAATAAAACGACTGCAGTGCAGTTATGGCTGTCTCCTCCTTCCTCCAAGGAAAACATTAAAGTGTTGTGCCATTGCAATTAGACTAGCACAGTCCCAGTGTATGCGTGTGTCCTGTTTTATGTCTGGTTTATTGATTTGTATTTTTATTTCTATGGCTGAGAGGCAAAAGGTCAAGTTCTGAATCACACGAGGGATGTCTTTCATGTATTTACTTCATTAACCTCAAAAATCAATTGGTTGATTTGATTTTTAACTTTGAATTCTTTGTATTCTCGTCCCTTTCTTCTCCCTGCACTTGTCTCCCATTACACGTGATTATTTTAAGGACGCATGGAGAAATATATAGAGTTCAGACGATACAAAGAGGAAACCAAGACAAAGCTTTCGAGTGTTAGATTTCAAAAGTCTCTCCTGCAGTCTCTCAGTCCTGTGATGGTTGTTGTTAATACATTCTCCAGAGAGCCTTCCCAGGCACCAAGAAAACGTTGACTGATGCGATGTGGATCAATAGTTTTTCAGAAAATGTCAAAAAAACATTTCACGGCCTGCATGTGGAGTACCGTCTCGCACTGTGTTTGGAGCGGTTGTTGTCAGTTTGTCTCGTTCTCTGGGAGGCTGAGTGAAGATCTTACCATCTTTTTTTTTTTATTTTGCGCTCGTTTCTCTTAAGTCTGCCTAACGCTGTACTTAGTGTGTTTTTAATGAAATGATTTACAAGTTACAGTCATTTTCACCACAGTTAAAGGCTGCCTACTCAATATCTTCCCACTAGGCGAGAGCTTCCTCGTCCACAAAGGTTTGTAAATCACCAGAGAGCCATTACCTTGTTAAATTACACTGAGGCAGATAGCCCGTCTGATGTCTGCTGATATGCTTTTATGGAAAGGAAGGAAATCGCACAAATAAATAAAATTATAGCTGGAGTGAAAGCAAATATACAGATTTTGTTTCTGGCGAGGAAATGTGTTTGCAAAAGCTCAAATTGTGTGAATTTGAACTGCATGGCTCCTTTTATTGTCTGCACATTGTGTAGAATAAGCACAGGAGGGAGGGTGTGCCTCATGTGTCTGGTCGCATGAGTTTTTATTGAATAAACAACTTCGAATGTATATAACACGGCCGCTGTGCATAAAGGAAGAGAAATAAGGACAGTGTTATGTGGCGGGTGCACAGCTGGAAACATGATGTGGTTTCAAATTGGACTGGGGGAGTTTAAAAGGTGTTAAGGTGGGCAGATGCATCTGCTCTCCACGCTTGATAACCTTGGTTTAGTTGCTGGATGATACAAAAACGTTTCTGAGTGTGTTTTCTCAAAAGATTTTTCATTTTTCAATCATGGGCAACCAACCAAAACCAATATCTTCATTCATCCTTATTTATCCGGTGGAAAGTTAATCGTTAGCTAACAACTGAAAATACAGCGTTCCAATTTGCGCTGCTGCCTTATAATCCTTTAACAACGGAGGAAAGTCATTTTTATGTTTTTGTGTCTACGTCGTGTAAAATGCATTTCGAGTCTGGGCCCATTTCATGAAATAAAACGCCAACTGAAAATCATATTACAACCAAACCCAAGCATGCTTCGTGTTGAAGTCATTTCTTCAGCAAAAAAACATTTTCTTGTTTCAGCTTCTTAAATGTGGTGATTTTCCTGCCTTCCCGTTTTTTAAAACACAGAATCTGAATATCTCATGTTGTGCTTTGGGAAACTGTAACGGACATTTTTCACTATTTGCTGACAAAACGACTAATTCATACAATAATCAGGGTCTCCAAAGGCCCCCTGGAGCGTCCCCCTGCCGGTCAGAACCTCTCCATCAATCACTCAGCTTCGTCTGTGGTTTCCCAATTATTTTGCTGATCATGCCAACTATTCCAGCAAGCTCACCCCAGAGCCAGCAGGTCAGCTGACCGAACCATGCGGTCAAGTGGAGTGTTAGCAGCACTCAGACAGAGATTTGTACACTATTTTGAAGACTTATTAACTCACTCTGAAGCTGTTGAGTCTCCTAATAAGAAACCCAGACAGTCTTTATACATTAATCAATACTAGTTTTAGGTAAATTGAAGTTGTTTTGGATGAGCACGCCAGCTAAAAGCAAAATATGTAAATGTAATGTCCTTGTTTGTTTCCCTTTCTTTGTCGTGGTTTTTCCACCTGTCTTTATCTCTCTCATGTCAACCTCTCTGTCTCTCTCTCTGTCTCCCGATATTCTTACATTAATGTAGGAACCCATCTGTTTTCATGCTTTCCAAGCTGTTTAATCTCTCCTATTAGCAGCACTTGGTCTCTCCCCCCCCCCCTCATCCATCCACCCATCCACTCCCACACATTCCCTGCGGGGTATCTATGGGTCCTTGAAGGGGTCTTAAAAGAAATTATCTAGAATTAAGGCCTTAAAATGTATTAAAATATCCTGTACTGGCTACAGTTATCAGATGAGTTGTGTTCACCGTGGAGTGACAGGTTACTTTGCTCTAAATGTTCACGCTCAGATTAATACAGGACAGGATTAGCTGTACATTTTTCTTTATCATTGTATCTGCTTTAATAAACACTACTGGGCTTTGTGTCCCTTAACAATTAATTTCCTGTTTTGCTTTATCTTTATGTAGACAGTTAGAGTTGCAGAACTCTCATTAGCTCTGCTCCGCTGGAACCAGGCTGGTTTCCTCAGTTTTGTTCCTTTACTTTGTTTTTTTAATTTATTTAGTCTTTGTATTCACTTCCATGTGGCTTTAAAAAGTCCCACACTCTGTTGCGTCCTCTCTGTCTCTCTCTCTCGTCTCTGTCGCCTCTCATCTGTGCAGAGCAGGGTCAAATTAAACTGATATCAATGGCTTTCTGTGCCTGAATAATGATAAAAGTCAGCTTGAGCTTTCGATCTACTGCAGAGAACCAGATTGAATTGATGTGACCCTGTGATTATGCCAGAAACATCAACATTTCATATATCACAGCTTTGGCTTGGATGTTTTCATCGTTTTCTTCCACATTATTTGTGAATAAGAACTTTTACACATTAATTCCAAGGTCTCTTTCCCTGTATCCTCCTGCATCATTTCTCTTCCCTCTATAATGTAATAGCTACTACGCTACTACTCTTCTTCTTCTCCTAGGTCACTTTATTGATGATCAAGCCTTCTTGTCTATGTGTGCTCCGGGGTTGTTGCCTGTTTAAAATTTAAAGTAAAGAAAAGCATTCTTCTGTCTTTGGTTATCTCTCTCTCTCTCTCTCTCTCTCTCTCTCTCCTGAACTTGCCATCTCTGATCTAACCGTAGTACAGTTTCTACTCTGCAGTGTGGCGGCCATCGCTGTGAGAAGTTGTCACTCATCATTTTCTTCTTCTTCTTCTATCTCTCATCACGCTGTTCGTCCATGCCTCGCTCCCGCCGCTCCCCCCCCCCACCCATCCATTTGTGTCTAAGTCTAAACCCTCCGCAGTCTGGTGCACGCTGTGCAGAGCTGGAACTTGTTGGCGAGGAGTCCTGATTTCACTCCCTTCCCGTTTCCTCTCTTCAATCAACTCTCTTCTTTCTTTGTCTTTCCATTCCTGTTCTAGTATATCCTTATTTTTCTCAGTAGTCTCATCCCTCCATCTCTCGTTGTCTGTGCTTTGCTGTACGGGGCCGACTGCAGAGATGACTTGCCGCTCCATCTCCATGTATCATTTCTAAAGTGTCTCACTCGTTTCCTTCCATCCTGGCTCACTTTTTACATCCCACCATACTTTAGTTTTACTTTCTTGATCGGTCTCTTCTTCCAACGGCATTTCCCTTCTTGGCTGGACAATTACAGTAAACAACTAAGCAAGAATTCTTTGGACGTTCATGTGTGGCAGATGGCAAAGGTCCATGTCAAGCCAAAGGAGCAGAACGAGTACACATAAATACTGTTTATGACAAGTAAACAAATCCTATTGAAACAGTTTAGAAACTGTAATCACAACAACATTTGTGTGAGTTTGACCCCAGAAACCACGCTTCACATATTGACAACAGTCAACGCTGGTTTCTTTCATCCACGCTCTTCCCTTAACTTAAAGCTGCACTCATCAGTATTTTCACATTAACAATACATGAAGGAGTGGAAGCCACAGCTTTAAAGAACGTTTTAGCGTCTTTCAGCACATTGTTTTGGTTTTCTGGCCAACAACTTTACTGTTTTAACTTTCAACTTTATTGTTTCTAGCAAAACCAGGCCGTTGTTTTTATCAAAAAGCACCTGTGATAATCTCATGGTATGTTACCTACTCAGCACCAGTTAGCAACTAGCTGGTGAACATAGTGGAGCTAAAGAGGCAGATATTTCCACTACACTGTGACACATTTCTCTCATTTCTACTGTAAAATTACACAGTAACTTCTTGAGATTACAACTCTAGATTCTAGATTACAATTAATTGTTGTTTTTCCTTAAAAACAATACATTGCAGTCATTTATATACAACAAAAACCTGTAAACAGTATCCTGTAATATACTGTAATTGTTTTAACAGTAATTAATAGTAATTGTAACAGACATTATTGGCAACCTTTTCGCCAGGTATTTACTGTCAATTCTACAGTCAATTCGTTACAGAAGCAGAATCAATATTGGACTTGCATTTGTCACTTGGACAGAAACACGGCTGCAGATGAATGCTAATGTTGCTCCTGGGTGTGTAAACAGGAAAATGTTTGCTAACACGTTCGCCACAACACATTTCTAAGGTGTTTAGTGTTTACAGCTTGTTGCGCTGCCCCCATGTGCCCAAAAACATCAGTGAAGGCAGTTTTAAGGAAGTACTTTATCTTTGAAGCGTGACAATGAGCATTCCCTAATCTCAGCCTTTGGCGATTATTGTACCTAAATGTAATATAAATGTTGTGGCAGATCAGAAAATGACATTTGTTGTAATGCTCTTTTAGGTTTTCAAAGCCATTGAAAAATAATGTTCATATGAGAAAAAGATGTGTTTGTTTCTGAGAACTTTTGAGGATTTTTCTGTTCCATTTGTATAAAACAATGCAAGAAGCTTGTATGGACAACTGTGGACATCATTATACTTGACACTGTATTCAGGTTTTCTTCACTGTATCAACGCCTCATTACCTCTTCTTTCTATCCGCTACATTCCCCCCAAAATGGTTGTCTTCAGTTTACAACTCTCCTCCTCCTTCCCCCCTCTCTGTCTCTTTCCTGCTGTACATGTCTCCAATCCCTCCCCTATCTTTCGATCTCCTCCTTCCCCAGAAGATCTCCATGTCTCCCCCTCTTCTATCTCCATCCATCTGCTGCACTTTAAAGAGAACACATGGTCGAAAGGTTGAATCCTGAGCTTCCATCGCCCTCCTCTCTCTGTGTCTCAGCTCTCTGCTTTCCAAAGTGCAGCATCTGCTGTGCATCTCGGACCACTGCAGTGGGGGGGCGGCGGTGGGTTCTGCTCTAGCTCACTCCCCCTTCCTCCTCCAATACTCTTCTCAATTCCCTCCGAAGTTGACGTCGGCCATTAAGTGTTCCATCACTTCAGAGAAGAGCTTCACTTTCTCCTCTCTCCTCTCGACTGTGGCTGAAGCTCCGTCTGGAGTAAAGACTCGCTGATCTCTCCATTTGTCCTCCCCCCCGTTCTCTCTCGCCTCTCTGTTCTCCAAATTGTCTGTTGTGAAAATGTTGGCCCTCTGCAATGAAAACTTCTCGTGCTGTATCCGTCTCTGCTCTCGCCGTTCTTAACTCCATCTCTCTATCACTTCACTTCTGCTGTTAAGTGTTGTGTTGGGGCATGAGGAAGCTTTTCTAGTAACTCTCCTTCCATCTGTACCACTCTCTCCTCTTTCCACTCCCGAATACCAAGTCTGTTGTGTGATGTTGGACCAGTGAAAAGAGACAAAAGTCAGAGCTCACATTTTACAGTCAGGCTGAAATCTTCTTTAGTATTTGACTCATTTGGAGGCTTTTTCTTTTATCATGTCAAATAAAAAATAACCCTTTTTATTGCAATCACAGCCTCGTACTATCCTGTCTTAAGCTAGCTGCTGCGCATGCTCCTCTTCACTCTTGTTTTGAACCATGGGTTTGATCAAAAGCAATCATTAGTACCAAAGCACCATATTTATAATGTCAGTCCTTGTTTACAGTGTCATTTCTTTCCCACCACTAGCTCTCACTCTCAGCCCTTTTTCTTTCCAAAACACAGGGTCTGTTGTGTGAGGTTGGACCACTGAACCAAGGAGTGGGACGTCTCTCTTTACCACATATCATTATAAGCCGACCTGACTACTTACCAGCCAGTTGGGCCATCACTAGACACATCATGGATTAATGAGTCAGTTTGTCTTTGTGAAGTAGCTGTTTGAATTGGACACTTCACCCCATCAGACTCAGAACAGGTTTGTTTTGGTCCTCTGTTTTTATTTGGTGCACTTATTGAGCACAATGCGATATTACAATAACAAGTTGTTTGCTATCCCCCTTCCGTAATGTCTTTGTTCTGGGCTTTTTCTCTTGTAGAAAGTGTTTGACCCAGCGCATCCAGAGTAATTATTAGTGTCTTCTTCAGCAAAGATGCAGCAGCAAACATCATTATTGCAACAATGTCTCCTAAAACTGACAAATAAATGAAACTAATGAGATGGTTTTGTAGAAAATGTAACGCCTCTCTGATAATGTTTTTTTTTTTTTATCGACATAGACTCCATTTGCATCTAGATACTTACTGCATCTTGAGGACATCACTTAGCTATCCAATCTCAAACATGTAAACGCATCCAGGAAGCGTTCAAGACTCAATTCCAATCCCTCAAGACGCATTTTATACAGATGTTGAAAAGGTGTAAATGCATCTGTCTCTCCAGGACGCACGCATAATCTTTCCTCCTCCCGACTGTAATTGCATCAGTGAGCGGTCTGTGAAAGTAGCCTCTACACGCTCTTTCCCTCGTGATAACGGCAGCTAAAGTGACTGAAATCACACTGAAATAAGTCGCGGTATCTGTCACCTGCAGGGAACAGCGATTTGAGCGATTGGGAACACATACGACGATACAGAAGGCGCAGCGAGCTGTTGTAGTATTTATCTGATCCCTGATTGGTTCAACCACTTAATGACCTGTAGAGGTGAGAGAACACTGATCTGTATGGGTGAGGGAGGGGCTTGACAATAAGCCTTGAAGAATATAAAACCTTTGTTTCTCTTGCAGTCCATAACTGCGATTCATGCACGTTTGTGTCAGTTTACAGACAGTTGTTAGTTACCTGGCTGTTACTGCTGACTGTTAATTGCTGGAACTAAGTTGCTAAATATTTAGTTTTCTTCTGGCGTTAATAACACCCTCTGGGCCTATGTTGATTTGCACGTAGTCTGAGAAAACCGAAACGGCCAAAAGGGTTACATATATCTAGCATCTAAATTTTATACAGATACGTGACACTTTAAATGAGACGTCAATGGGACCAAAATGAACGCATTTTGAAAGTATCTGTTCACTCCCGACACAATCATCACATCTGAAAAGAATTCCCTCAACACATTTTAATTAAGTGTTCCTAAGCTATTGTATTATTACATTTAAGCAATTCAAAGCAGTCGAAATTACGGAGAGATTGTGGTAAAAAGCCTTGAATACATTTAAAATATGTGACCAAAACTACAATCTTTGTCCAAACAGTAACCGATTTTTTTAATAACCTGAACCTAACAGTAAAATAACTGTAATGTAACCAACCCTACAACATCTCTGTGCTAAAGGAATGTCACCCTTTCTGGCCAGTGAACATAATCTAGGCAGCATTCACGTTCCAACCGCAACATAATTGACTAAACAAATTAGTCGTATTTGAACACGTTCTGTTTGTCCTGACCCCCGCTCCCCATGTCTCTGTCCACCCCCCCCCCTCACCTCTCTTCTCTCCAAAGTACAGGGTCTGCTGTGCGGTGTTGGACCACTGCAGTGAGGAGTTGTCGCTCTCGGCCACCCGGCAGGTCAGTGTCACCGTGCCCCCCACGGACACCGTCTCATCTGTGGTCATAGGCTGCAAGGGGTCGTCGTCTAGGTAACGAGAGAGAGAGAGAGAGGGGGGGGATCATAAGACAGAGCGATAGAGAGGCAACAAACAGAGACAAGTCAGGGAGACACTGCGCTTATATGAAAATACAAGCAAAAAATAGTAGCACACACCAACACACAAATCAGATAAACCCACAAAACACATTACTCGCCTCGCTCTCTCTCTTTCTCTCTATCTCCCCCCGCCCATCTCTTTCTCTGCTTGTCAGATTATCTATATATCTCTATCTGTCTTTCTGCAAGCAAAGACACAATGCACGCACACACACGGACATGCTGTCAGAGGGACAAAAAAAAGCAGACAAATGGCTATCTGGTTGTATGTCAGCGAGGCCAATGTAAGAGCGATGAGTCAGTAGCAGCCCTGGCACCCAGAGACTGCACGACCTGAGGGACCAGCATAGATGAAGAGACCGCGGCAGACAGAGGCTCTCGACAGGTCAAAGCAACAACAAGAGCACTGTCTCATACCTCTAATGGCTTCATAACCCTCTTTTGTCAATATCCGTGTCAGTTTTTCACGCCATGCATATGTATCGGCAGGTACGGAACAAGCTCAAACAGGACAGGCATTATGGAAATGAGCAGGTCAGAGGGAAAGAGAAAGAGAATACAAATGACCCAGCATAATAAAGGAGTTCTAAAGGCTGGAGCTGGAGCAGGAACACCACAAACCCCACAGCACAGTGAACTGTCTGGGTGTTTAACAGTATTAAAATTGGCTGAAATTATGGTATTTAACAGCACTCCCTTGATAACGGGTGATGGTGCAGGCTAATTGTGCTCTCTGCATTCAATGAGGGTGGCCGACGATTACGTGGATGAGAAGGAGAGATGCACACTAAAATATGCAGCCCCTCATTATGGCAGGTAATGTGGAACACGACTACTACGGCGCTTTTTGCCGTGTTAAGTTGAGTGCACCCAGCCGTGCTTTGAGCTCCCCTCCCTTCCTGCTCACTTCAAAACATGCCGGTGCTTGCTCAACCTGATCTCAAGCAAAACAAAAATATGGCGTGATTGATGACAAGACCAAGCCAAAGGAGGTAACATATCATGAAAAGAGATGCCTCAAAGTGGTCTCCTCACCCCTGAAAGTGTGGCGTGTATAAATTGTTTAATTGGAACCAAATTGTCAAGCGGGAGACAGGTTTATATGCAGTGTGGAGCGTTATCGCATCCTTGCACCGGCGGTGGAATTGATTTTTATTTTTTTTTTGCAGGAAGAACATCTGCTTTAGTGGGCTTCGTCGGAACTCCCATCAAGACATGAAAGAGGTGGGGACACGAAAAGAGAGGATGCAGAAGAGGAGGCAAGCCAACTAACTGCATGTAGCATCAAAAAAAACTAAACACATTTGCAGTACAAGAGCTGAGCGAGAGCTGTGAGCAGGCAGCAACTGTGGGCATCCCTTTTGTTTTGTAATTTTGAAGCTTGGTGACCAGTTCAGCATCCCAGAAAACACAAGTTGTTAGAAGAGAAAAACACACCCTTAGGTTTGCCTCTGGCCTGAGAGGAGGCAGAGCCGTCACAGCTCTTAAAGGCACAGTGTGCCAGAAGGATCCACAGCACTCAGAGACTTCCACAGCCCTCCGTGTAAGAGCATGTCACTCCCTCGCTCTCTGTGGTGTTTTACTGCTGCCCTGACCTTGTGGTTAGTTTATCTAAGCACCATTATGGCAGAGGGCTGAATGTGTGGTCAAGTGCACCACGGATTAGTGTCTCCTTTAATAGCATCTTGGGCTAATTCTTGCAGCTGATCGCAAGAGCTCCACCACTTGGCATGGACACTGTGGGTAAATTGGCTGTCCCAGTGCACCATTCATCAAGCCAACCACAATGAGCTCCGACAAGTTAGCCAAACAGAGTGCTGGCACTTCTGACCAAGAACAACCTGTTTCTGAGGCCCAGAGTGACATTTGTGCTGGTAAAACTATTTCAGTGGTCAGTGAGTGGCTCTTCAGCGATGGACAGAATTTGGGGAGATATCAGCTTTTTAAGTGAACACATTTTTACAGAACTATTTTCACAATATATAATATTTAAATGTTCCCATGGTCACAGCTCCTTGAGCTACGCAGGGCCTTTCCACCTTAAATTTATTTTTAAATAATAAGTGTTTTTTTTCCACACACCACATATAGTGTTCTATATCTGCTTTTCCTATTGTTGTTGTTTTTTTAATTTGTAAAATATTCAAACTTCTTCTTCTTCTTTATATTAAATGGAGATATTCTTGGCAAATTGGGCATCATATTTTACGCATTTCTTGGGAAACATCTAAAAATCTAAACTCAGAAACCACCTCAAATTAAATGAGGTCTTTAGGTGGACTCGAACTATAAGCTTGCCCTTGTAATAATACCCATGTGGTTCAGAAGAGCTGAAGAATATAATTGCATATAATTGCATTTAGTGAGAACAAATGTAGAATTATTATTTGGACATTTCAGCCTCTTGTATTTTCTTTTCAGATCACTGATCAGGGGAACCGGTGGCCTACAGGGCTAGAGTGAGAAGGTGCCTGGAGGATTACAGATTCGATCCATGGACTGGCAACACTTGTTCATTACTACTGCTGGAGTGCCTTCGAGCAAGGCATCTGAGCCCCAGCTACTCCGGTGGAGCTCATTAGCCAACAGATCAGGCTGTCCATGCAGCAGGTTTCTATATCAATTAATGCAAGCTAATAAATAAATCACTCTTATTGAACATGAGGCCTAAAATGTTTCAATTATAATTAAATGGCATCATAAATCTAAAGCTCCAGTAATGCATACAAAGCACTTCATGTTGTACACTGTTATGATTCAGTGTTTGAGCAATATTTGAAAGTGTTTGTAAGCCGTCATTATATGGTCAGATGGGTGGGGTTAGCTGCAGTGGGCATTAAGATGGGCGCCAGAGAGATTAGACTATTTGAAATAACAGAAATGTTTCTGTGGTTGACAAATTTAATGACACACCCAACCCATCCGCCGGTCCAAACCGGTTTACAGACACAACAGAGTCACTCGCCAGTAGCATATGACCCCTATAAGCCTCAGATACAGATATAGCTGTTTTTCTTACCTTT